>NGKF01000004.1:644098-747463 GCA_002162555.1 Monilinia aucupariae
TTCTAGTCTTCGCTTTTCGATCCGCGAATAGATTTTACATACAAAAACACAGATCGTTTAGCGTGATTTTTAAACTTTTAATTAGACCCACCAGAAAATCTGTAAATTTACTTCAAACGCAGATTTTCCGCTATTTTCGTACCAAACGACAAATTCAAAATAAAATCAAAAAACGCATATTATTTCGCATATTATGGAGACATATTTTGTATCCAAACGAGCCCTTAGCCACCAGAGGGATTGGATAATCTTTCAGACGAGGATCAATGAAGACATCGTTTTCTCCGGCTAAGTTCTTCTCGTCAGAGGTGTCGTGAAAACTTTTCGAGTCAATGGCCTCCACCTCGATATCCGCGGTCTTTTTTTCCGGGACAGGTGATTCTTTGGAGTTTTGTGATATAGTATCACCGCCTTCTCCGTGCACATGTATGGAATTCATTGTAGAGCCAGCTGTGCCAGTAAAGAAAGGCTATCTGAAATGATTGCTTCACAACAGAAATACTTAGGGATTGCAAAGCTTATATAGAACAACTTTATAGACCCCGCGTCCATGTCTACCGCAGGCCCTATCTATCACCCAAGGTTTTGGCCTTGCGGCGTAAACTTGAAATCGTCTCATTGGACGTTGCGATAGAGACAACAAGCCTATATTCCAAATATTACGAGATAGGTATCTTTGAATTGAGTATGCATGCGGTCCCAAAATGGCAACATGTCCGGAGGCCTTTCATTTCTTGATATTCCCAACTCTTGCTGCCCTCTAGAACCGAGTACCAACACTTCAAGTTCCATTGATAGATAAGAAATTGAAGATCCAAAGCATCGCTTAGCATATATTATATTCCTTGATAGCTTCCAGAACGAGCACCGGAAAGCAGATACCGCAGGTTTTGCCGATAAAGTTACCCGTAACTTTGCCACATATCTTGGAATTAATGTAGACCTATGTCGAATTGTCCGACCAAGCAGTCACAAGGTGCTCCGCAACCACATCTAATGGACATATGCGCAGCTTGGATGTGAAGCTACATGCATTAGATACAAAATTGATATTGTAGGGCCAAATAGGCAAGAAGCCCGCCGATCACCGGTGGATCTACCGATAACCTTAGGGCTAGTTTAATAAGTCTGCTTAATAATCCGTAATAATCCATTAAAAACGCGTGAATTTGTAAGAAACAAATCAATTGTGTAAAGATTTAGATTTTGTTCAAACCAATAAATAATCTATGTTTTTGAAGTTCATTTCATTGATATATTTGAATAATTAACAAAAACTAAAATGAAGATGGAAATTTTCAAGGTTAAAAATTATTGAAATTATTGAAAGCCTATAATTTTCATTTCAAGGCCTAAAAATTACTAGAAGCTTATAAAAAATATTAAACGTGTTACAAAGTTTCTATATGCGTAGTTGTACCACATTGCGTGCTGTATAGTATTCTTGAAAAAGTTTGTTATACCAGATGCTGCACACTTGGTATATGATATTCCAACAAGTATATATAGCCTGAATGCTACATCGTTGATGTAGCGAATCATTTTGGCATGATAGAAAGTTTATAATAGTATAGGTTTCTTAACAGGTTAACGCAATGCTAGCTTTTGCTAATCAGCACTTTTCGATTCGCGCCTTTATTTCACATGCAAGATAATTCCAACACGTAGTTTAAACTTTTAATTCAACCCACTAGAAGTTTTGTTCAATAACCAATTTTCCAAATTTGCTCTTTTGAACCCAAACAACAAATTCAAAATGATTTCAGAAAACGCCGATTATTTGACAGGTTTGCGCGGATTACTGGGCAGATTTTCTATTCAAACTAGCTCTTACCTGCACCAACAACTCTGTTGGCAACAAGTTGGGAATTGAACGATGATAACTCAAAGCAAGTTACGATAGACATTTGAACTCGGAGTCGCCTTTGTCACGGAATACATTCCGAAAGACCTGATGGACTGTTAGTGTGTCAATTCACTCTCAATAGGCAGGAGTCAGGCTGATCAAAGAATTGATAGGATGTTTTCCTACATTTTCGATGTTGGTGGCTGTTACACAACACGAGAGGACGAATGATGTTGAGGGCATAGATTGAGGTAGGAAAGCCGGTTGATGCCGCTCTCTGATTGTGGTGAGAGTCCTAGTCGTTCCTGATAACCGTGGCAAAGATCTAATGAGCTGTCGCTCGATGGAAAAATTACCCAGTCAGTCACTGCGTTGATAAGATACCTACTCGAGTAAGCAGATAAGAGAAAGGATGTTTGATGTATTTGATGACAGGAAAACAAATACAGATTGGAGTCAAGTATTGATCACCTGATATGTATGTGGAAGTCTAGGTACAGATCGCTCATTACAGCCCCAGGAAAAAGGGGTCGGGCGAGATGCTCATTACCTTACCTATATATTCAAGAAGTTTGATCCATGGCGTTTCTCATGGTTTTTCCTGTCAAGTTTGTTTGTTAGTGACAGAGCAACTTTGGAAGCAGTAGACGGGTTGCTCATAATCAACAACGCGACATCATCCTAAATACCATGTTTCCATTCAATCTTGGGGCATGTTTGTGGAACAGTCATAGTTCCATGACATGATGATTATGTTCGGAAGTTGGATATTTTCACCCTGACTCCTATGTGATCATAGGGATTGAGTTGGAGGCATCTAGTTGAAAGCTAGAGATGAATGCAATTGGGTCAGGAGTTAGGATGCAGAGGCAAGGACGTTGATGGTCTTATTGAAAGTCTTCAATTTAGTCAGGGACTCATTAACAGTCGAGAGTTTATAAATTTTATTCTCCCTCGCTAGTCCGCTGACGAAGTATATAAAAAATTACTCAGTACTCAGAATCATATTCTTCGCCAATGATTGGTGAATCTCCCGCCATGCACATGATGCACAACATTTTAAGTGATTTAATTTCTTGAAGATATTTTATATGTACTATGTACATGCCCCACCTTGGTTGAGAAGGCTTCACAAAGTGTGGCTGGCTTACTAGTTTGGGTAGGCTGGGGTAGATTATTGAGATCTGAACAAAAACTAGCAATCTCGTCTGATATGTTAAGATTTGGCTATCCTGCCGATATTTAGAGCAACCGATACCGCAGACGGCTGGGGAGTTTTCAATATCAAACCACTGTGCAAGAGCAAGAGGGCATTGCAGACTTTGTCATGGAGGAAATTCCAATGAAGAACCAGGAAGAGATGACTTGTTGATCTACCAGGAAGATGGATATGATGACGAACTAAGAGTTCAACATACAACAATGGGAGATAAACGTTCACAACAGTGCAGTTGTTCTCGTCATGGTTAACAGAATTATCTTTACATCCCAAGACAGTACTGTTTGAAAGGTACTTCACAGCACAAACTTTCTACTTTGTTGTCAGGGCGAAAGAATTACTATTATCAACATGTTGCTTTCCATCATATATATAAATACAAAAATAATAAGCTTGGCTGAGACCCCCGCTCTTGCATGTGCTTGTACAGTTCCATAGTCAGAACTCATAATCTTCTAACAGCAAAGAAAATAATCATCGCAAGCACATAACCCATCAAGGTGACTATTTAACAGACAAGAGTGAATGGTTAGGATGAGAGTATCAGAACAAGCCGTGCCGTTTCTCAACACAACTAGATGGCACGTGGAAATGGCATGATGGGAGATTCTGTTCTCAAATCTTCGGCTACTGTCCCGTCTTTTGAAGAAGTTTTTTTTCTATTTAAATATTCGAAATTTGATTTCTCCCCTAATCCTTTCTTCCTTCCTTCCTCTAACTTCCTTAGATCTTTAGATCTTCTCTTCATAACCTCTCTTGGTAAAAGATACGTATCAGCAACTTTTAATTTATATTGCAAGCGGATCATCAAAATTCTTCCCTCCTTTCCCTCCTTTAAATCAAAATCCTGTCGACTAAACTCTTATCAAACGCAATGGAGTCTGTATACACTCTCACCTCCGAACAACGCCTGTTCTTCGAGGAGCATGGATATCTAGTAATCACCAATGCCTTCACTAAAGAAGAAAGTGAGAAGCACAAGGTCTGGGCAAATGTTGTCCATGATCTTCCACGTGTCAACGAGCCTTGTGATTATCTTCAATACGATGAGATCAACAACAAAGGCGAGCGCGTGCTTTGTAGGGTTGAGAACTTTGCAGAAGAAGTTTCTGGCTTCAACTGTTTGCTTCGTGGCGTGAAGCTCGTTGGTATCGTTAACCAGCTGGCCAAAGCACAAATGGTTCTGTTTAAGGATAAGCGTGAGTCTGGCTCTGCAAAAAAACTCCTTGAAATCCCTCTAACTATCTAGTAAACTATAAGTTTGCTGGTTCGGGTGGATTTGCAGCACACGTTGACCGCGCTGGCTACGGAACTTTCAGCAACCTTAAGCATTTGTCGATTGCTATTGCCATTGATCCAGCTCACGCAGGAAACGGTGGTATGGAGGTGGTTCCCGGTAGTCATAAGATGGATATCCCAATCAGTGCCGACAACACTCTTGAGAAGACTTGGGTCGAATCTCAGCAATGGATTTCGGTCAATCTTAAAGCTGGTAAGATATATCTCCTGATCGAGAGTGACAAACACATAGCTAACGGAGTTCACACAGGTGACATGCTGATCTTCGGCACTTCCTTCGCTCATAGGAGTGGTCCAAACAACAGCGAACATGATCGTCGAGTCGTCTACGCAACCTACAACCGTGCCTCCGATGGCGACAACCACGATGCGTATTACCGTGAGCGCGCCAAGCAATACCCATCCACTCACCACCGCATTCCTGGCGTCGACTATGTACCTGGATCAAAGAGCTATGCGTACGGAACACCCATGCTTACGATCGAAGGACTAGATCAGTCAATGATCGCAAGCGAGAAAGGTAGTACACAAGGATTTCCCAATTGACATACCAATGACCGAGATTAGGGGAGGGGAGGGGTGTTATAATAACGAAGAAATACAATGGCACTGAAGAACGTTCCTTGGGATGTGGAAGGAGCCCCTGTTACCCATGCTTTGTTGCATAGGGTCTGGAGAAAGCTCTAGCTGGTATTCATATTTCCACTTGGATGGCTAGTAATTTGTTACTTGACCCGAATGAAAGTGAAGATTCCATGAAACTGATTGCTCTTACCCGGGGCATGTCTGCTGAGCGCGAAAAGTGAGACACATTAACATCGATGGCTGATTGAATGTGCAAAAACTCTGATGGTCATTAGAATACTAATAATGGCAAGAAAAAGGCAAATCAAATCTACCACTTGGAAGATGGTGTAGCACATTGAAGATCCCTACTACAGATGTCAATTGCTGTAATGTAAGAGATCACCATATGTTGTAGGATGATCGTGGTGACATTACTATATCAAGTTCTTTCTTGGGTAACCTTATTGATTGCTTTTGACTACAACCATAGTTACTGGATTCACTAAACCCAGATGATTGGAGTGTTTCTTCCAACAACCCAGATTAAAATCCATACCAGCGCTCAAGTTTTGTATTGGTGGTGTTGTATAAGTACTGATGATGTATGCGTAGGTAAAATATGAAATAGTGGAGGATGAAAATTGTATGGAGTATGGAGTGATGTCCTAAACATGACTAATTAGCGTGTTCAGCCCTATGGTTACGTAAGGTTAGGTTAACCTTGACCACCAAACCCTATTTTCAACAACGTCTAGCAACGTCAACTAATCACAACAGCTACTCGTACGACAGCTACAACCATTACAATACTACAATACTACAATACTACCACAAATCGGATATATTGATTCTTCGATATGGAGAAAACTCTTGGGAATCCTTTGATTGAAATTCCGAGGGCCCTGTGCTGACTGATGTGGAGGGCTTATGGATACGACTCACGGAGAATTTGTGTTTATCTTGGCTTGTATGTTCTTTTCTTCGGTGGTTATGACAATCTGGGTCTTCAGAAATAGAAGCTCTCTGAATATTTGCTAATTTTTACCTGCACTCTAGACACACCGCTCTTGAATACTTTCTACATTCAAGTTGAAGCGATTGCCTCAAAGCTCCTTATGCAGATCACACAAAATTTGAGAATATCCCGCAATCCAAAGAGTGCATCGAGCAGTTCAAGGACCAAGGCACAACATCTAACCCAGGCAAACATTCAGAGCAATATACTACCTCATGTATGAAGATCGAATTTGCCTACCTGGTGTGGCTCTCCAATACATTTTATCTGCACGTAAGGTATTCAAAATGACTACGTATCCTTTCGTACTGACTAGCTTTTTACTGCCGCAATAAATTACTCGCTTAGAATATACAATAATATGGGGAATGGGATGATATGCACTTTCTCGAGCCAAATATATAGTATGAGAAGGTAGCTTGCAAAATTACCCAAGTTCGGTCTACGAACTACAGTCGCTGAGTCCTGATTGAACACCTACCATGTTCAACTCCAGTTACAATATCTCTAGTTGTTTCCAAGTAAAGATCAAAAACGCACCAATTCAGACGACATATCAAAAACCCTTATTATCAATCTCATTCCCATCTCGTATCCCTAATCCAAACACCTTTTTCTCATTCGCTGTCACCAGTCCTTTCTCCATATATCTGCGTTTGTTAAATATGAATATTTGAACGTGTGGAATTATGGCTGTGGCTAGCTTTAGACTATACGCAATCAACATGGACCAGTACGCAGTACGATATCCCGCTACATCATACCAGCTTGAACCAGGGGTAATTTGATTTAACATGATCATACTTAACAATTTCACTGATAATAAAAGTCTACGGTCCAGCAAGATTTCCAGCGAAGAATACAATAAAAATTACGGCATCTGTAAGCTACTGCTTAGTGTAGCCGGCTACATTGGAGGAGACCATGGTTAGACTCATACCGAACCCTAAGTTTTGGGTGTAGCAAAGCTAAGGTGCTACGAATCCAAACCACTTTACAAATCAGCAGCTTATTACGATATGGATAGTTGCTCTCGTGCTTTGTTCGCGGCCGGTAGGCCTACGAGAAGTCCGGGCCAACAAGACAGATTGACTTCGCTACAATCATCGCCACACATCCCATCCCAAGCCACTTGGTTGTCTCAACCACCAAACAACATTCCAAGGAATTGAACCGCTCCTCCGAGAATTAATATATATTTTGAGTTCAAAATGTTGAATTCAAAACTCTCGATATTCATACTGACGAAGCTGGGTACCGCTGCCGTCGGTATCCGCCCTGGGACTGCCATGAAGAATAATATTCACGTTTTGGGATTCTTGAACATCTATGCAGCTTGGTATAGCTTGAATCTTACTCAGCCAAGGGTACTCCTATCCGGCCAATTTTGTGTCTTTCCTGAGACCCAGGACACTCGCCAGGTTGATGAAATCATGCATTATCGTCGTCAAAGGAAGGATCCGAAAATCTCCTCTTCGTAGAACTTTCTTGGCCCAGGCTGGATCTACTGCGTCGTCGAGAATGCTCTTGTATAGCTCGTGATCATCATCATGACTACCATACACGCCAGGAAGCACGATGTTGACTTCGTTTGCTGCGTTAAATACAACTATTTCATTCAAAAAAGAAGCCATAAGCAGATAATATATAACGAATTCTTGCTGGACGTCTAAACATGGCAGGAAGCCTCTCGAAGAAAGGGATCCCATTCACACAGATTGCTGTTCGGTGTGTTGCTTTGTAGCTGCCTCTACATGGTCCAGACACCAACTGGCATTTCCACCGTGCTCTTTACCTGCGCCGTTGGATTATACCGCTGGTGTGTCACTATAGCCACCCAATGGCATTCAACAAGA
Organism: Monilinia aucupariae; assembly: GCA_002162555.1. Lineage (NCBI taxonomy): Eukaryota > Fungi > Ascomycota > Leotiomycetes > Helotiales > Sclerotiniaceae > Monilinia > Monilinia aucupariae. The sequence goes on from NGKF01000004.1 coordinate 651,901, forward strand.
ATTGCAAGCATTCGATATCAACAGCACACCGAGACCTTGAGGCCACTTGTTTCATATATGCTCGGTGCCAGGTTTGAAGATCCTGTACACGTTTTACCCTACACTTTACTAAAGCTCACCGAAGAAAGTTCTCCAATAATTCTTGACTGTACGAACCAGTTAGATCAAGTGATTTATTTGATTAGTACACCGGTGGTATTCATTGGTTTCCCTTCTCAATAATCAATCATATATAAAGGTTGGTACAGTATATTAAGTTCTTTTGTGTTGTCAGCACTTTTTGATTGAATGGGATAACATCAAGATAATCTTTTTAAATGACTTCCAATTGTTAAATGTAGAAGTTTTTTTCTTTCGTCTCCAAGGGGAAGCTTTTAATGGCTCTGTATTACTTTTCAAGTTCAGTGAGGATAATTATACACCGGTTATATGATCGATATCACAATATCATCTCAAACTACTACTCCTTTCCTTGACGTGGAACGAACATTTTTTCATTTTGTATGACTATGTACAAAAACATATACTATCTTCCTACTTTCTCAGCAAAATTTCACAAAGGAATATCCGGAAACGATGAATTCTCCGCCTGGATCTTTCTTCTTGACAATGATTTAATTTTTCTTGGCGCCTTTGTGAAAGAATGTGTTAAGAAAACAAAGACTTCAAGTCTGAATCTTGTTTCACCGGATGGAAATTGTATTTTAGGCTCGAAGTGCCACGGCATCGAGAACTTACTCTTGCAATTGAAGCTATTATTAGCCTCCGTATTCTATACATCGCTCATAAGGCAAGATGTCAGAACAAATCATAGACCCGGCTAAGCCGATCATGTCATCTAAAGATCGAGAAACAATTCGCCAAGGCCACGCGCAAACATATGCTAGTCCAAGTGAAAAGGATATGAGAATTCTTAAAAGAAACATTGAGCGGGATGGAGGACCTGGCCCAGGAAGATCTGATGAGGATCCACGAGACACCAATCTCCTCCCTTTCAGGCCCGTGACCCGTGTCGACCTTCGAAACTTTATGGAATCCTGCGGACCTGTCGCGGGCATGGAGCCCAAGCTTCAATATTCATCTCAAATTGGGGAGAGTATTCTCAAGGTGACAGATGCCTATCTTCGTCAGATATGCCTCTTTGTGAATAGCCATTCCCCAATCCGGAATACCCGCGCAGATTATCCGACCATGGCCTATTTACCTCACGATTTCTGGGAACCACAGTCGGATCCTCCTACCGAAGAGTATATAGAAGACAGAGCGCGGTTCATAAGGACAACAGCACGTCTTCCGCCTCAGCGACTTCAAAGCCTCACTCATCTATTCATTCACATCACACCACGCCGGCCATCGACTGATATCAAACCGAACAGTGCCTTGATGGTAATCACACCCAGAGCCGCAACGATAGAGTATCTTGACCAACTGGACCATCCCGCCAAACATCAACTGATAGGAGATATCATGAATGTCATCTCTCGCGTCGATACCGATCGACATAGTGCATGGCTCGAGCTCGCGGACTGGAAATGTAGGGCTGGGGCTTCAGGTGGAGGAAGTGAGATCACGGACCGACCGGCGGACAAACTCCGAGGAACTCAGATTCTCGTGTGCACCAATGCTCTGGCCCAAGCCTTCGGTCACGATGTTAACATGTCTTGTGAAGTGCCGCTTGAAGCGTATGATGATGATGACCAGTCCATGTATGACGAGCTTATGTGGAGGAGAGCAATAGTTATTACGCTCGATCTATACCGCGGGTACTTTTCGAACGTGATTGGCGATCCACAGTATAAGCCGAGGGTCAAGAGGATGTACGGACATCGCCCCCATAAGCCGGGGGACACGAAAGCTTGGATCGATTTCGCGAGGCAGAGGAGGAATGGTCCACCGTGGTTGCATTTCTCACCTTTGGTGCACGAGAGGCTTTTGGATCGAGAGTTGGCGCAGTGGAATGCGGAGAATATTTGGAGGGGGCTTGATGAGGGGGAATTAGAGGAGTTGGCGAGTTTGAGAGAGCGGCATCCGGCGAGGGTGGGTAGGTATCTTGATGCGCCGAGGGGGGCGGCGTTGGGGGAGTTTGGGCCAAAGATGAAGCTGGAAAGGGCAAGGAGGTTGAGGATGTGGCTGGAAGATGCAGATTTGTATGCAGAGGGAAAGGTGACTCGTTATCATCATCCGGATTGTTGTGTCGGATGGAAGGAAGCTGGAGATCCATTAGGCTAGGGGTTGAATGGATTGCGATGTGATTGTGGTGTTGAAGGGTTAGGAGGTTAGGCGGTTGATTGAATGGACAGGAAGGCTTTAAAAGCTTTGCGTTCTTGTGTATCTGCTTATTGCGAGATCTAGCCATTCATATTTAGTTCCCTTGGCCATAGGTTTGACCTGCATGGATCGGGCCGCAAAACAAGTTCTTTTTATTGTAGTGGTAGAGTGTGTATATTGTCTAATATGCTAGAAGTGGCATATATGTTCTACTGAGTATATAAAGTGAAAACACCTAACTAGGTATAGCGCTATATATAATTATAACAACCCCCCTATGATCGAATTCGATCATCAAAATCATATAAAGAAAAAGGTTTTTAAAAAGCATTTTTGAAGGCTTTTTGAAATGCTTTTTGACGCTAATAATTTTGTATCTCCCAAACCTTTATATAAGTTTAAAACACATTTTGATTAATCTATTCCAAACCCAAAAATCTATACAATTGAATACTCTATAGAAATAACCATTTTTTCTATTACTTTCGATTTCTTAACATTGTATATATATCCTAAGGCTTTATTAACTTTTGTAACAATAATCTATTATTATTGCAATGTTTACATCTTCTTTTAAAAGTTCAATATTCTATAGCTATATTGTATCGCGATACAAAAGCTTTTTTAACGCTTTTCGAAATCAAAACCAAACCTTTTACTATAGATCAAAAATCCAGGGTAAATTAATTGTTTTATCAAAATGTTAATTCTTTATTCAAAACTAGAAATCCATATTATTTATAATCTTTTGTTTTCGATTATATTCTTTTATATAAAATGCTATCGTATACTAATATATTTAATTTTGCTATAGAATTTGTTTTTTTATATTCAATCAATGCCGCTTTTATTATTGTAATACAAAGTAAATATAAATAACTTTAAAGAGGTTCGTTTTTTTAAATCGATAACTAGTTTTTCGAACTACGCAATTTCTTTTGCATTTTTATTTGCGATTATAATCTCAATTTCCATTATACAAAATGCTATAGATTTTTATTTGTTTAAGAATCATATTATTGCATCTTTGTATCGAATAACAATTACTCCTTGTATTAATTTTCGATTCGCTTTTAAACCTTATATAGCATTTGTAAAAATATTGTAGAAATATAGCAAATGTTGCAATCAATTCGAATAAGTTGTACCAATATCGATTATACTATCGAGGAATTCCAAAAAATGATTTGCAAAGATTAAATGCTTTCTTTTAAAAGTATACATCACTTTTGTAAACTAACCAATTGGAAACGCGAAATCGCTTTTTGTTTTGTTCATCAAATAAATCCCTAATCCAATAATTTATAAATATAAAACTTTGTTGCTTTCGCTAAATAGCTTTGCTATTGTAGCTAGTTTTAGTATAATATTAATAAAGAAAAAGAAATTCCGAAACGTTGAATTGTAGATTTTGAATCGTTTCAAAAGCTTTTTGATATATACTTTTTAATGTATTTTGAAAGATCTTTAAGTTTTGTTCTGTTCGATTTGGATTTCTAAAAAGATTTGTATCGATCTAAAATTTTTATATTTTTATTTTCGATTTATAATCTTTTTGATTATATTAATTGCGGATTATAATCTTAATATTAGCAAATCGTTTATATAAAGTAAAATGTATACTTTTTTTCTAATAAACAAATTGGGATTTGCTAATAAAGCTTATAAACTTATACTTTTAAAAAACAATTTAACTATTTGCCATTATATTCTCGAAGTTTGTTTCAATCTATAAAATGATTTCTTAAGTTTAAAGTAGTTATCAATAGAGTTTAAAACAAATATCTTTTCAAAAAATCGTAGGATTTTCATTAGGATCTCAACATTGGTTAATTCTTTATTCAGGAATATTGTATCAATATCCATATTGTCGATTTTTAAGTTCTTTTTCGTTGTTTTAACAAAAAAGATTTGCAATATAAAATATCTTGTAATTTTTGCGAATGTTTTTATAAAATCGATTCTATACTTTTGCAAAAATCCTTTAACTATTAATTTGGCTTTTCTTTTTTCTAACTTACCATTTTGATCAAATTTGTTCTATAGAACCCATTTAAACTTTAAAAGTTTTTTTTTTTTTAAAAGGGATTCATTAATCATTTTAAAAATGTTATTGTTTTTTAAACTAATTAATTCTATTTTGATTGTTTTTATTCATACCTCAAAGTTTAAATCTAAAGCGTTCTTTAGATCGATAGTTTTAATATTGGTATTTGTATACGAATATGCTATATCAGAATCTTTTATAAAATATTGTATCTTTCTTTTATTCTTTACAACTTTTTTGATTTCAATTCGTGTTTACAAACTATAAGCTGTAACTATTATAAAAAAAGCCTTTTTTGAGCAAGGATTTTATATAAAATCATTTTTATCTAAATTCATAAAGAAACCTAACTTTTTATCTTTATAGTTTAAGCCTATAAGGACTTCTAATTGTTTTGATTTAATGTTTAAACTTATAAGAGTTTTTGATCGTTTTATATTAACATTTAAGTTTATAAAAACTTTTGTTTATTTTATATTAATGTAAATCCTTTTTTAATTTCGTTAATCTTTTGTAAAGTGATTTCCTATTTGATTTGTTTTTTTTTTTGATTTTGTTAAAGTTTCTTTATAATTTAATATATTTGAATCGTTTTTTAATAGAAATTTGTATTCATCAAAATCAACATTTGCCGTTTTTATCGTTTTCAAGGTGAAAAGATTAAAAAGCTTATAAATTTGGCTTTTTTTTATACTAACGAAAAAATATTCTCCCTTCAACATTTTTAATTTAAACTTTTTTATAGTTTGCCTTGGTTGTTAAGGATTACATGCAAATGTTGTACATCCAAATACTTTTAGTTTTCGTAAATCTGGCTAACGATTATTGTAAGCTTTAAAAAGCGTTGTAGCTTTCGAAAATGTTCTAACTTTTTCAAAAGGTAATGCTTTTATAAAAAACCGATTTTTCAAATAAATAGTATACAATATTGTAATTTCCTATTAAATCGAAAGTATTTCTAATTCTATTAAAAAACTTTTTGATATAGTATTTATATCTTATATTTTTTTCTCAGCGATATTGTTTATAACATACTTTCTTGAAAAAAAAAGCTCAAATTTTATACTTCTTTTCGAAATCTCTATTTGGAAAGCGATTCCAAATTCGCTTTTACCATTATCGGTATATATTATAACGATTTTGCTATTAAACTTTATTTCGATCAATTTAAACAAATCCAAAAGTATTAATACAATTGTAACCGCGGATTTATTAAAAGTATATCTAATCCATATAAGCTTTGTAATATTATCTACAACTATTATAAAGTATTTGTTGCTTGAGGGGGATATTTTTTAAATTTCAAAAAGATTATAATAAAAACGATATAAAATTGTAAACGTTTTAATAACCGTATATTTGTTGAAATATTTTTTTATTTTTTCTACTAAACAAAGTAAACATATCGATCTTTTTGTCGATTTTTGTTTTCTTGATAATTTTAAGTTTGTATATACTTTTGAAAGCTTTCAAAGTTGATTGTAATTAAAATGACTAAGTTAACAATGTACTAAATCGAATGTAAATTTGTAAAAATCAATATTATTTATAGCAATAAACTTTTCAAATGTAAAATTAACAAATTGTAGTACAAAATCTTATACAATATAGTAGTCAAATGTTTTCTTTGCTGCAAATTTTAATTGGCCAAACTTTCAACAAAACGTTGATTCTTTTTCAAAAATTATTTTGCATTTATTTTTGGTAAGAAGATTGATAGAAATCAATTGCGTTGTTTCAAATTTCTTTATATATTATATATTGGGAAATGTAAATCTGCCAATTTGTATATTCTTATATACTATACTTAAAGCAAATGATCTATTTGCAACTCGAACTTTTTGTGATATAAACTATTTTGTAATGTTATTCAAAGCTTTGAGCTGGTTAATAAAGTAATAGGAGATTTCTAAATCGAGCATTTACTTTGAATTGTTATTATTTGCTTGAAAAGAGATATTAGGATAATAAAAAAAAGTATAATTGCTATTTAATACTATATTTGTTTTTGCCTTTTTAGAGCCAGAATCTTTGCTATTTGCAAAAGCTTTATAAGTATATTTTTCATTTTTTTTAAATGTACAATACTCTTTTTTGAAATATTCATACTTTTTATAATAATGGCATTAAACCTTTCCGATTCGAAATAATTTATTTTGATTATATAATTTTTCTGATTTTCTTTTACAACCATCTTTACGATCATCTTTTTCATTGCAATTATTTCGTTTTCTTTTATTTAAGGATTCTGCAGCAAATACAATAGCTTTAATTAATCTTTCGATTGTTTAAAAAAGCATTATAGCCTTTTTCAATGTTTTTTCAAATATATAAATATAAATGAAAATTGCTATTTATGCATTATACGTTGATATATATATCAAAAATATATTCTTTACCATTTTGTTTATTATTAGCTTTTTTGCGTTAGTGAATGTTTGTTGATATAATTTTAATTTTATAAAAAAGGTTTGAATTGTTTCGTTTTTGTAATTAAACTTTTTTTTCAAAAACGATTTTATCGTATTTGCTATATAAATAATATTAAAAGTTCAATTATAAACCAACAACTTTTTCCAAACACTAATAGAATCCATACTAATATAGTCTTTTTTTATTATACTTCGATAAAAAAGTATAAATCCTAAAACTATAATAATTATAACAATACTCTTTCTCTTTATAAAAAAAGCTAATTTCTTTTCAAATTCTACCTTCAAAACAATTGTTTTTTGCAATACTACATTTACAATCCTTTAATAATCTTTTATAACAAATCCATTCGTTATAAGTTTCTTTGGAAACTCGAAAACAAATTATTTTTCTTTGCTAAATACAATATTATAACAATTCGCATTTATAAACATTATTAAGCAAAAGTTATAATAATTCGTATAATTATTTTCTATAAAAACAATAATAGAACCTTATTTAGTTGTAATTACGTTTGATATAATAATGTTGAAAAAATATTAATAAAAAAAATAAGGTTTTTGATAAAAATTTCGATAATGAAAATAATGAAAATAATGAAAATATGATTTTTCCGGCGGAAATGGGTAGAAAAGCGATCGTTTTCTTTCGGAAAAGATATATATTATCGTTTCAATTAATAAGATGATAATCAAATTGTTTCAATGAATGTGCAATACAAGATCATAACCTATTGTAGTGGTAGAGTGTGTATATTGTCTAATATGCTAGAAGTGGCATATGTGTTCTATTGAGTATATGAGGTGGAGACACCTAACTAGGTATAGCGCTACACGTGATTACAACACTTTTAAACTCAAACTGTATCGTCGCTATGAATTTGGTTCGCTTCTAGCCATTGTGCAATTAGCTGATTTGTAATCTTATCATACTACCCAGCGCTAGTGTGAGGTGTAAATGCTACCCCTGAGTGTATATATAGTATGCGAAATGCACATTCATATACAGGTGTACAGTTGAGATATCATGGATCTGGAATCGATGGCGCAGGTTTCGTAAAGGTATGAAGGTCTACTCTAGAGCGACTCGAGTAGAAGTGATAAGATGCAAAAAGGTTCATGATTGCCAGCCACAAGTGGCTGGATGACATAAGGGTAAGGTTCGGACCTTGACCAATCGAGTCGTCCTATACAGCTCGAGTGATTACTCGCAGAACAGCGAACACCAACTTAATTTCAACGATTTCAACGCCCAACGAGCATTTGACCTTCGACATGGCTGTACAGAACTCTCCGCGCTCCATGGGTTGATGGGCTAATGGGCTAATGCAACGATGATTTGTCAATCCCTATTTGAAGCTGAAATGGATGATCGCATCGCCGCCCTGATCTAATCATCTTGTCCCTCTACCATGGCCAACTGTGGGCTGATGCTTACTGCTGGCTCGTACTTGGGAGTGATTGATGATGGCCTGGTGGTCCCCCATCATCGTAAGCGCCAGCTTTGCACGTAAAGACCACGCCTCTGCCCTTTTTGAAATTCGAGATCGTTTGAAATCTTGATATAACCTCAGAGTTCGGTGGACTCATCTTACCAAGACAAACAGAATTCTGCCTCGCCCATAATAACGCCCAAACATTATCCACCGGCAAGCGAGGAACCACCTCGGATGCTATAAGGCTGACACAAACACCTGCAATATTATCGAAACTAAAATCCTCGAATACTATGGTAGACGTTGTTTCAATCATCATCGCCGTTGTTTCGCTGCTTGGGTCACTCGTAGCAGCAGGCTTCACAGGGTGGATATCGTACTATTTGGACCAAGCCAAAGATCGCAAAGCCACCAAGGCTCTGATTCACAAATATCGAGATCCCCTGACACTCGCCGCGTACGATCTTCAGTCTCGAATATGGGGTCTTGTGAATACTCTGCTTGACTATTATGAGGATGAAGAAAAGAAGGAGAACATATATGTTTACACTGCCTTTTTAATCGGCCAATATTTTTCGTGGACGTATATTTTGCGTCGACAGGCACAATTCATGCGGTTCTCGACGGATCAAACAAATGAGCAACTCAATGATATCCTGGATGCTATCACGGAGCAGTTTAGCCTGGACAGACACATGGGTGAAGATCCCTTCATGCTTTGGCGCGGGCAGCAGATGGCTATCGGAGAGTTGATGACTCTGCAAGAGGAAGGGCAGCTCTACTGCATGGGATTTGCAGCATTTTCACGCAGATACCAGAGTGACCCCGATTTCAAAAAGTGGTTTCTCCCAATTGAAAAGGGTGTCAATCTGCTTGTAGATGCGCGCCGACGACAGGATTCTGTGGCGACCTTCAGATTGCGTCGGTTGCAACACCTCCTGGTTGATTTGGTTCTTCTTCTGGATCCCCATCGTGTGACAAATGGTCCAAACACACAGTTGAAGGTCGATGCCGCTGCATATGAATGCAAATGCGAAAATTGTCCAGGGGTTCTTGCGTCACATCCGACTGAGAAGTTGCCAGTATAATAAATTGGAAATTTCATGGTGGTAGGCTAGTCTCAATTCGAGACTTCTTATGGGCTCAATCCACCTTGAGATTCTGAGAAAAGGTGGTGGGAAGTATGGGCCATTAGCGTCTGGACGAGAGATTTGTTGATCAATGCAAATTGAATACAGTTTCCATGTCAAATAGACGAGACGAATTTGCTTATAGTAAGGATTGAGCATAACTCTCGAGAGGTGTTCGAACGTACACAAGTTATCGTTTCAACAAGACTAGAAGCTCCTCATTTTGATGTGTGTTGATTGAATCTCGAGATATATGAGTAAGTTTCGAGGGCTATGTTTAGTACTCTTCAAAACTCTTCTTGGAGGCTTGGTACCTGCCACCTTAGTCTACCCATAACTTGAGCAACGGATCATTGAATGTGGGTTTAAAATCACAGGGTCGCTCTTATGAAAAGCCTTTTACTCATAGGTTGTCTTGGAGGCCAAACACTGGCATACATTCCCAACATAGAACATCGATCAAAGTTGAACAATGCACTGAAATGAGAATGATTGGTGTATTTTGATAGACAATGTTCTTCATTCTGTGGTACCGGATGTACCTGTCTAACAGCTTCCCGAAGCAAAATGTTTGAAGCTCTAGACAAAGTTTGGATTGACGATCAATATCCATCCTCTTCTGGTACTTCGGCTTACAAAAAGCTTGACAATATTTCCAGGGCTTTCACTCTGTGGTTCGTTCATTGTTGTCAAATGGCACCAGGAATATTTGCATCGGGGGCTGTTACCCCGCATCACGATGTTGTGTAAGCAGCCTGCTGATTTTCACCCAACACGACAAAGAGAAGACGACGAAGATAATAACTCATCTATATTTACAGTAGCACCAATGGAGGTATATCGTGTAGAGTCCGAAGTCTACCACCCCTTTCCTAGCATTCGGGTATATCCCGCCGCTAGTGAAAACTTTTAACGAATCAATCCATTCCACCCCCTCCCTTCACGAATATTGCAACGTTCATATAGGTGGTCTCTGTGGTTACTGTACTTTGAACTAAAATCTTACATCTTTAGCAATGTATTTGCTTACCTTCACTTTATGACGAGTAAAGTATGTATTTATACAGTAGCCCGAGCCTGCGTTGTTGAAAGACGAGGAAGATCTTTGCATACATTTTCTCAAGAAGCATGCATTATATCCAGCGCAAATGGTTTTCATTAACGCTCTTTTCTATTGTAATCGTCAATACAATTGTGCAAGTGGCTGCATCAAGATCAACTCAAGGATTAGTTAATCTCTTGCAGCGAAGACTACCTGCTCATGCAGATGACATCGAGTTTCAACTACGAGGACATCATACGCTGGGGGTAACGAATGATGAGTATGTTGTATCCCAACGTTTGGACGGAAGAATCCTGGTCGAAGGAAACTCATTAAGCGCTCTTGCCACTGGGTACGTAATCTCTAATGATGTTATGTTCCGGAAGTTGACTGGGAAGGTAGGTTACATAGATACTTCACAGATGTTCTGCACGTAGATATCTGGTGGTACATCGGCTCCCAGATTCATCTTGCCCCCGAAAAGTTCCCATGTTTAAATTCAACATTAAAAGGATCAACTATCGTACCATGGCGGTATCATTTCAACACTGGTAGGTGATACGATGGCTCTCGAGCGCCTTTCATTTTTGTAATTGCCTCTTAAAGATCAACGTTCGTTGCTAAGAAGTTCGTTTCACTTTCTCAAAAAAATACTAATAAACAACTCATAGTTACATTCTCGTACACTGCGGCCTTTTGGACCTGGGAGGATTGGGAGCTCCAACTAGACTGGATGTCCCTTCATGGGATAAACCTCTCTTTGGCCTGGGTAGCTTATGAGAAAACCTTGCTTTCCACGCTCCTCACCACCGGCCTGACTACCACCGAAATTCTTTCATTTTTCTCCGGCCCAGCCTTTCAAGCCTGGAATCGATTCGGCAATATTCAAAGATCCTGGGGTGGGAATCTCCCCTTGTCTTGGATCGAAGACCAACATCTTCTTCAGAAGAATATTGTGAAACGGATGGTCGAATTAGGCATCATGCCTGTTTTACCCGCTTTCACTGGCTTCGTTCCGGAGGCCTTGAGAAGAGTAGCGCCAAACGCTAATATCATCAACGGAAGTGGATATTGGGCAGAGATCTTCCCAATCGAGTATTCGAACGATTCATTTCTCTACCCTACCGATCCTCTTTTCACCGCTCTTCAACATACATTCCTCCGTCTTCAATCCGAATACTATGGGAATGTCACGCATATTTATACACTAGATCAATATAATGAAAACAATCCCGCATCTGGAGATCTCTCATATTTAGCCAATGCTTCGCGGGGAACTTATCAGTCCCTTCAATCCTTCGACTCCGATGCCATTTGGATGTTGCAAGGTTGGCTTTTCTACGCCTCCTCGTCATTTTGGACACAAGATAGGATCGAAGCTTATATTGGGGGCGTCCCAAATCATGAGAGCATGTTAATTCTCGACCTCTTCTCGGAATCGTTTCCCCAGTGGGAAAATACGCATCAGTATTATGGCAAACCGTGGATCTGGTGTCAGATGCATGGTTATGGTGGGACTTTGGGTCTGTATGGTCAGATATACAACATCACTAATTCTCCCATCGAAGCATTGCGAGCATCGGAGAAAATGGTGGGGATGGGGAATACAATGGAGGGACAGGGTGGCAATGGGTTGATGTCTGATTTGCTTTTAGATCAGGCTTGGGATACTCGTCCTATTGATACGGAAGAATACTTTCGGTCTTGGGTGGAGAAACGATATCATCTGGTAGGAATCGATCGTCGGATACCCGGAGAAATATATGAAGCTTGGGATATCCTCCGCAGGACAGCTTACAACAATACGGATCTGACCCTCGCGGACAGCGTGCCGAAGTCGCTGCTCGAAATGCAACCTAATGTTACGGAGTTTCGGGGGCGCTTGGGACAATCTCTCACAATGCATCTTTATGATCCCGGTGATCTTTTCAGAGCTTGGAAATTGTTGTTCGATGCGTCGGTGCGGGCGCCGGGGTTATGGGAGGATGAGGGCTGGAAATTCGACATGGTGGATGTTACGAGGCAGGTTCTTGCGGAGAGGTTCAGGTTGGCTTATGTGGGTTTGATGGAAAGATATCAGGGTGGATGGAATATCGAGGGGGGTGGTGAGAGGTTGATTGGGATATTGAGGAGTTTGGATCAGGTGCTATCTACATCGCCTTATTTTCGATTAGATACCTGGGTCGATTCGGCAATTTCTTCCTCGTCGGTATTTGGCTCGATGAATTACTCTTCGCCCGCCTCGTCTAATTCCACCTCGCGGTCTCATCTTAACCGTACTCAAACTCGGCGATTCTTTGCATACAATGCCATAAATCAAATCACGATCTGGGGACCCACGGGGCAGATTGAAGATTACGCGTCGAAAAGTTGGGCGGGCCTGGTCCGTGGGTATTATCTCCCGAGGTGGGAATTGTTTCTGCGGTATATTGGGGAGGTGGGCGTTGCGGAGTATAATGCGACGGAAGTGATGGGGAGGTTGATGGTCTTTGAGGAGGAGTGGCAGTGGAGCGGTGGTGTTGGTCGTGTAGGCGATGTGAATGGGGAGGATGGTGAGAGTGGGTTGAAGGCGTTGGTTGGGGAGTTGGTGGGGGCATTTTCGTGGTGAGTGTTCGTGATGTCCTCGCGTATTGTTGAAAAGCATTCACGCTTCTGCGAAGAATCATCTGCACTCATCTGCTCGAGTTTCCTGCTATTAAGAGCGTGTTCTCCAAACACAATTCAGTTATCCAGTCATCCAGCTATCCAGTTACCCAGTTACCCAGTTACCCAGTCATCCAGTCATCCAGTCATCCAGTCTTCTGGTCTCCTTCGTTGCCTTCAACCTAGGTCAAAAAGTGGTGGTGGCGAACCGCTGCTAGATATTCATAAAAGATAGAAAATCGAATGGAATGCAGCTATCAAACTCGCAGAAGTACAAGGTTCACGATACTGTATCTCTCTGGTTGGTCTTAACAGCAGGTAACGAAGGTGACCAGTCGAGAACATGAAAGGGATTCTCACAAGGCTGGATGGTTCGATAGCATAATTATGTGTAAGGCTACGCCTATGCTGTGATATATACCAGTAAGGTTATATGCAGTTCTTGTTAATAGGGTAAAGTCTCGTGATCTCAATAACTTCTTGATGCTCGCTAAGCCAGTGTACAGTATCAAAAACCAAATCAGATCAGACGAGATCAGATGAGATCAGATGAGATCAGAAGAAGGAACCTAATAGAATTACCAACCCTTATCAATCAGATAGTCGGCCGTCTGAACAATGAGCAGTGAAGCTCTTGAAGGGAGGAAAAAACCTGTATATGTGGAAAAGCAAAGGATTCAAAACTTGGACATCTAGTCGTCTACTCTAATGGAAAGGTGAAGATTCACTTGCCATTGTCATCAACTTCAGGTTGAATTTACCGAGGCACCTAAGTTTACCTATGAATCACCTCCAGAAATCTAACTAGCTAAAGGACTCATCGTCACTTTATTCACCAAAACAAGTCATATCCTTAGCGTGCTTTTGAGCCTTTTTAATCTGCACTCTGCATATCCCCAACCATAACTTTATTAACCTTCAACCTCAACCTTCAACCTTCAACTTTCCCTCTTCAATCTTCAATCTTCAATCTTCAACCCTACACATCTTCGTCTATCAAATCAACAGCCTCAAGGCCGATCACAACATAATCATACAGATTACTGCACGACGTGGATGTTCCTTCGTATCGACTGGGACATACTTCATCACGGCAACACAAAGCTTTATCCTGTACATCATCTTCAAGACTTCTCGATCTGAGCACGCAGCAGCAAAACGTGGCTGCGGCACTGGCAGAACTCAAAACTCATCGCCGCAACGTAAAAGAACAAACCCGCCAAGTATTTACGTCCTTGTTTCGCAGATCAAGAACTTCCAGATACATTGAATTGTTTTTCCATCATTAGTTTCCTTTGATTTCGACCACAGTGGTAAGATAATAATCATTCGCATCTTAGTTTGAATCAATGCTTATAATGTATTTAGCAACACGAAGCCGAAGCTCAGATCGAAGCTCAGATCGAAGTCATGACAAACGAAGAGCAAAGACCAACAGCTTCAAACACAACTGCAAGTCATACAATGCTTCCCGAAGCCATGGAGAGCATCAAGTTATCCCAATCAACAATGGTGGCATCCGGCAGCATTATTGAACTCCAGAACTCTCCTCAAGGATCTACGAACACCCAGGATAACATGCACTTGCCACAGGAAATCCTTCGAAACATATGCTCCCACGTCGATGAAGATGATCTCCCTAGACTCAGACTCGTTTCCCACGCTTATAGCCATGCAGCAGCAGTTCACATGTTCAGAATAGTGGAATTCACCTCTAAGCGAGCTTCCTTTGACCGTTTTTTGAATGTCGCTCAGAGCATCAAACTTCGACACCACGTTTTATGGCTCAGTTACAAGCCTGGTTTGATATCTTCTTCACCAGAGGGTGTGGTTTGGTCTCCAGAATGCGCTGAAATACACTCCTCGCGTCAATGTCAATTAGGTGAAGCTTTAAGAAAGCTGACAAACCTCAGCACTGTCGAATTTTGCGCTACTGATGGACCCTCAAGATATACGGATTATAGACCACTCACGGATCAAAGTAGACCTACATTTGATCCACTTTGGGCCTTTTTCACATTATCACTTTGTAATGTGCCCAACTTGAGGTCAATAAGATCGGCTGATTACACATATTTCAAATCCCAAAGTCTAAGAGAGCTCTCTAATGAGGAATCAGAAGTCCTTGGAAATTTATACAAATTGTGTCTCAGTTTCGATCGCCACTGTGGTAACCAAATCCTCACTACCATTTCTTGCATGACCAATCTAAAATTCCTTGAGGTTACAGTCCTATTTGATGAGATGGACCTTTCGGAAGTGATCAACCCAAGCATGAAGTTTCATTCATTGGTTTCTCTCAAAATATTGGGATCCCTATTGAATGAGCAGTACTTCAAGGAATTTTTGCTCGCAAACGCAAGCTCTCTACGTTCGCTCTCACTTCAAGAAGTGAAACTCGAAATCACTGAGGAAGAATATGATTCCGAAAGTTACCTTGCAAACAATCCGTGGGTTCGAATGTTCTATTTTCTCGGTGAATCTATGCATCTCGAAAAAATTGAATTGCATGGATATTTGAAGACATCCCGATCCGGGACTTGGGTGGCAAGGTATATTGCAGAAGACGATGCAGAAGGCGAAGCATGCAGTCTGATGACACGCCTGAAGCAATTCATTACACATGTTGAAGGCTCATCATTTCCCCTGCCACATCCTGATGTAGACCTCACAAATGTCGACCTGAGGAAATACAGTACAAATCTGAGCCTTTACTGGCATAAGCCTAAGGAAACTGATGGAACCATTCGATTATTGAAGAAGGAACCATCTCAGTTAGCTGTGTTCAATGGCGTTTTGGATTGGCATGTTCGAGATTCAGATTTAGATTCAGACGACTCTGAAAACGATCAAGACGCTGAAGATACAGGATCCGAAGGAGAGGTTGATATAGAAGGTCACGAACATGATCCAGATGATAGATCAGACATGGAGGATCCTCACGCAGAATCCGACTTCGATTCAGCCCAGCCGGAGTCCAATAACCCTTTACCATCTTCTGATAATCAAGCTGGGACCCTGTTTCATGAAATTGAACCTTTTGAGTATCTATCGAATCTAGAGGATCCCCTGCTAAGAATTGGAAGATCCGAAGCCGCGAATACCGCGTTCGAACAGCTGAAGGACCTTTTTATGGCCAAAAGGAATTCATGGTCCGAGGACGAGAAAAAAGAATTGGCCGCATTGATGAGTAATCGCCAGACCAATGTCGAAGGAGAAGGCTCGGGTCTACGTACAACGGGAGAGGAAACACCTGTGAACACTGCATCTGCCGAATTATATTGAATGTTTGTTATAAGATTTCCTCGATGAAGAGGACGAATATCTTTGGAGTTATTTGGTCTACCACTTTTGTCGTCATATGATACCTAGCCTTCCCATTTTTGTTCTTTCTCTCCATCACCTTTTCCTTTTTTTTGTAGTTCTAGTCATTACGATTTGCGACGTCTAGGAAAATACTCATTAGGAAAGTGCGAAGGAATTTCTTGGGTGATAATTGGACTTTACGGTGGTGGATGAGATTGGGAAATACCAGCTGTGGGTATCTTCTTCAAATACTCTCTGGGTACGATGGACTTTCTGAAGTCGCGAGGACCGAACATCATGGTGGCTGTGGATATCCTCTGCGATTTCTTTTCCAGATACTACGGGTCTGCTGAAGTTGCGAGAATCGGACCGTACGAATTGTAAATGCTTCGATTCTTCTTCTTTTCTACTCGGGGTAGCATTGATCAGCTACAGCGGCGAACTCGATAAAATCAAAAATATCAAAAATCAAAAATGTCTCATACTTTAATCCCTTGGTTCTGATCTGTGATGTGACTTCGTGAGTTTCTGACTGAGATCTTCAATCCTTTTGCATGTTACTCGAGTGTGTGTTATGTCTTGAACATCAATCACCTTGAATCTTTCCTCATTCGGGATATACAATTTACAAGACAATACTCTAGATAATTACTACTCGAGTACTCGAGTAGCACGCCTCTCTCCGCATAAAGAGATCCAGAGAACGAAAAAAACAAACCGAGTCTCGCGTTCCTCGTACTCGAATAGAGCATACGAATACTCCTCCATACTCCTCTATCTACTCTATCTACATTCTAGACCGCGTAGTCTACAATTTGACATTCGAATTAATTAGCCAGATGGGCTTTGCTTCTGAGGATACGAGGATCTTTTTTTTTTCTTTTCCATTCCATTCGTTAAAGATTCAATGGGATGATATGGGAGGGGTCAATGGTGGTGTCGCTTTATTCTAGGTTATCTATCGCTTGGTGGATGGATGGGTTTTGTGCATGGGATGGGATGGGGTTGTGTGTTTACTTGTAGATTCTATAGGATGGATTCTATCTATACTTATTTACTCTACTTGTTGGACTTATTTAACTCTTTTACAAGCATATACCACGCATGATAGATACACGATCGATATACAGATCTGAATTTATGACGATGGATTTATTTTCGTCGGATAATCCTTGTATACTCGAGGACATCCTCTTTTTCTCGCTTCTTCCCCCCTTATCCTACAAGTAGCTAGCTAACCTTACGAATACTTTACTCCATCTACTCTACTCTACATCCACCTCCATGCCCCATGCACGAAAAAATACCCAATTTATTCGATAAGTGCATTTACTGTTTCCCATATACTCGAGTGAATGTTTGGGATCGAAGTTCTGCAAAATATTTGAATTGATCATGGTGATAAATAGAGTAATGATAACAATAACACACGCTCGAATCAAGTCCCATCACCATGCAATCTGCAATCTCTCAGATAACGTTATCAAGATCTGATGGATCCAGCTTTGCCCACTACTAAGTCTCCAACTTTTATCCGTGTCTTGATGTATCTATATCGTAGAGTAAAGGATGAATACTCGTATAGAGATTTCTTTACTTTGCTTTTGCGTTTCTCCGTGTCACTTTTCGATTCTGGGTTCACCCATATAGTCAGCCCGTCCAACCCGTCTAATCCTGAATCCAAATCCAAATCCAAATCACCCATCCCCAATTCCAAATCGATAAATGAAAGATCAGAAAGGTAAACTTATTCGGCGTGAATCCGTATTCGTATTCGTATATATTCTCATACATACTCCTTAAGTTTAACCGAGTACCATCTTCTCCTCGTCATTCCTGAGATCCAGATCGAGATCGAGATCGAGATCGAGATCGTTTCGGGTGATTAGTGATTGGGAATTGGGTGGGGATTGAAGATTTCAATTGACGAAATAGGTACCTTCCACATCCAATAAAGTATCGATACTTTTCATACATATCGCATATCATGCGTGTGTATGTGTATGTGTAAGAAGGGTGTTTTTTTTCGTGTTGGCTTTTGAGGGAGGGTGGTGATGTTGTGCTAGTTTATGGTTTGTTGATATTGTTGTTGTGGTTGTGGTTGCAGCTGATGGATGAAAAGTGGACTTCGACATGATCCATATGAGATCCCCTCGTCGCTCTCCGTGAAACCAGAAGGATTATAACCCACAGGGGTAGACTCTTGAATCCGACGTTGCTCCTGTGTCCCATGATTTTCTAGCATCCCATTCCTATTCCCATCCACATCCATATCCACAACCTCCCTATCCCTCAGCTTCCCCATCTCCCCCTCCCCACAAACCCCCTCTCCCAACCTCGCCCCTCTACATCTCTCCACCAACCTCCAACACTCCACCCCCAAATCATTACTACCCAACAAGCCTCTTCTCGCCTCCTCCTCCCTCGCCCTCCAATTCCAGACAAACCTCCGAATCCCCACATCTGCACCAGCTCCATCCACCACCCCCTTACACATTTCAATCAAGCCCAACAGCTCCCTCTGACACGCCCCTAGCTGAGATTTCGTTGCGCGTACCTCGCGGGCATAGAAATGGCACTTGGCCTCATCGCACGCCATCTCGACCTTTTTCTTTATCCGACACTTGCGTGCGGCACGCCGGTTTTTTTCCAGGTATTTTTCTCGCGCGAGGAGGGATTCCATGGGGGTGAGAACTTTTTTGGCGCGGGGTCGACGTTTCTTCTTGGGGGAGAGGGTGATGTTGGAATTAGAGGTGGAGGAGTGTTTTTCGATTTTCGAGCTTTGGACATTGGTGGTTTTTGGAATTATTCTCTCGGGCGAATTATTCATTTTCGTACTCGTGGCATTGGATGCATCTTCCCTTGCGAAAGGTGTATTTTTCGATGGTACTTTGGAGCTATCATGAGGTTGCAGCCCAGACAAACGTGGATCGATTTGGAACGAAGAAAATGAATCATCCCTTTCCCGTTTACCCATCGAGTTGATAGAATTATCCCTCATTTCAAAATCCTTCGCACCATCCCTGAAATTCATTTCTTTAGTCGGGATAATGGAGCGGTGATTCACTTCCTCGTGCGGTTTGTCATGAGTAATATTATTCGGAGTTTGCATGATCTCGTCGAACATCCTCAGAAGGATATCATCGGTAAGATATGTTCCAAATGCCTAGAAGATGTCAAAACCTAAGAACCTGAAGCTCAAATCACCCACGGATTGTGGGGTTTAGGTTATGAGTGAGGGATGACTTACTTGGTCATTTGTATTGGTACTGGTGGTGATTGAATTCCAATGCGGGTGTTCTTCCTCTACTTTTGGACTAAAATCAAAGTTTGGGGAGAGATAGTTGCACGTGGATTGGATTGATTTGAGCGCGTTATCAGTAAGGAATTCTCCAAAGTTGAGTTGGCCTGGATGAAGGCTGTTGAACTTTGTGTTGGTCATTACCACTTATGTAGATGCCCTGTCGTGATTTGCTGATGTAGAACAGTGTACTATTAAGTATTAGTTTAGTAGCCAAGATCTACTTAAGTAAAGACAGTAGTATAAGGCTACCCCTTGTCTGGAACCAACCTACTAGAGGGAGTCGAGACGAGAAAAGTCCAGTCACAATGCAGTTTAAGGTAGATGGTAGATGGCTTTGTTGGGGTTTCCAGGTAGAAAGATACCATATAACTCACAATGATACCAGTAAGATGTGAGCTTTGCCACCGAAAGATATTTTACCATCAATTGATATTCCAAATCAGTAAGATATCTCTGAGTTGCTTGTGTAACCTTATAAATTTCAGTTAAGAAAATGATAGTTTAACCGAAGTACTGGAGTATGTAACAAAAGATTCGAAGGCGAATCAGCAAAGCATTTATATCCAAACTTCCTTCCATACTCGAGTAGAGCAAGCCAAAGCCCTCCATGACATCATCTCGCGCCTTCCAAATTCTTGTCGATTCTCTTCTAGAGTTTCAAAATAAATCATCGCAGACAAAGCATTTGCCTTACGCACATAGGACATCGCCGGTTCAGAAGCAAGCTTTTTTCTGCCAATTTCCGCATTCGCATACTAGGAAAGGGACGCGATAGGTTTTTGTGAACATCGACTTCTACCAACCAATAATGAACTCGGATTTCCATTGCACCGCATCGGAGAAAGTTCCGGTGAAAGAGAACCAATCATTGGCAGGCTTTTTGGTCCTCACCCTGCCTTTGTCTCTCTTATTAGCACATGTGATTTGATCCACACGAAGCATTTTGGCTAGTGTTCCAACGATCAACCTTGAAGCTGGGGCTCCATAAGTCTAGCACGCAAATCAGACAACGAAATGTTGAATTCGCATTAACAAGCAGTGAAGGAGATGATCGGATTTCGAACCTGTATCTCTGGATACTTCTCCATGATTCATCGAGACAAGAGCACAAAGGGCCGTGAAAACCCTGACCATGCTATCCCCTCCCAGAACATTTAAGCTCATTATTTCTCGAATTCTTGGCTTAACCTTTTCGTTTTGATGGTCTTGACTTGGGGTATAGAAGATATTTGATGATGCTTTCGTGAATTGTGTACTGTGGATTCAAGTCATTTAACTCGTTCAAATCTCAACGTGTGGATTATGAATACGTATCCTTCGTATGTAGGCATGAAACTCTTCATTAACGTCAACCTCAACCCTACTGTCTATCCCAAAAACCCAGAAATCCAGAAGCAAAGCCTTGAGTATCGAACATCAGATCTCGAGATCTCTTTGTCCATTTCTTCCCACCCATTCATCTTCTTCTCCAACCTTATCGCGACTTACGCATTCGGAAACTTCCAGAACAGGCGCCGAACCAATGACATACTGTATAGTACTGTAGAGATATAGGTCTTTGTTCCAGCTGTATGGTAAGTTGTAATAAGGGTAGAGCTCGATCGGAGTTGGAAGTAGGTACTGTATCTAACCATGATAGATGATAAATGATAGATGGTAAATGGTAGATGGTAAACGAAGTCTAGTGTTTAGTCAGGTGACATTTCCACGTGATTGAAAGTTATCCTCAAGACAAGGACCTTTTATTGAGGTTAGTGGTCCAAGCTTTTTAGGGGTCGAGAATAGTCTACGCCTAATGAAGGTTAGGGCGTAGCTTATTAATCGTCCTATCTTGGCTATCCTCAATCTTCTTCCCTTTCCTTACTCTTCTCTACTCATGAAATGAAATGAAGCTATTCAGAAACTAAAATCAACATCAATCAGTCCAACATGAATCGACAACCACCTCCAAGGAAGCTAATATGTAAGTTTGGGGCTTCGATTGGTCCACTCTTATAGCCCTAACTACCTATTAAGGTTAGTCTAGTGGTACTTGAGTGTTGCTGTAAATCACTTGATGGATCGCCAAGCACTTCTCGATAAATTTAGAGCGGCAATGGGATGGGGGGCAAGGTTTAAATGAGGAGGTTTCTTGACCATCTCATCGCCTGAATCCTCATTTTTGATACATAGCTCCTCTCCTCCTCCTTCTCCTCCTCCTTCTCCTCCTCCTTCTCCTCCTCCTTCTCCTCTCCTCCTTTTCGACCTTATTGTCGATTGATTGTGGCCTCTTGTTCTCTCAGCCTCATTACTGATTGCTCGTGGCATCTTGCTTTTCTTTCACTCTCTTCTTCGAGTCAAGGTCATCCACCAATCAAATAATGAATCAGCAGCTATCGAAGTCGATATCTAGATTGTGATTCGTAAATTACATACATAGGATTTTGGATCACGACAAGGTCATCATGATGCGCTTACAGACTCGTCGGGTCTTGTTCGTCGCCCTCATCTTCAGCGCGATGGTTGCATACCTTTTGTACACCAAGACTAGATATGTCACGTGGCCAGAAGCCGACGCTCCGAATAATCCAACAAACGATGATGCGACACCACCACCATCACCATCACCATCACCAATACATGTTGATCCGGCTATCCATGATGTGGCACCATTACCAACCCATGCTGTATCAGCAGTGACCTGCCCATCTTATGAGGAAATTCAACTAAAGAAACAAGAGCCGTTATCTGAAGGACAGAGGAAATTCCCTTATTCTCGTCCTTCAGCTGAATGTCGGACATTCAATCTTCCTTCATTAGAAAGGCTGATCGAGCAGATGAAAAGCATCATCAAGGATCCGGATCTTTTTCGACTTTTTGAAAACAGCTACCCAAACACCTTGGATACCACCATTAAATGGCGGGGATACGCAAATAAAATTGATCCTGTGACACAAAACGAGACAGCCACAGACGAAGAACTCACATTTGTTATCACTGGTGATATCGATGCGATGTGGTTACGAGATTCTGCATCTCAAATTTATTCATATCTGCCACTGCTTGAAGCATCCGATAATCGCGATTCTTTGGCAAGTTTATGGAGGGGACTGATAAACCTACACGCAAGATATATTATCATTTCACCGTACTGTCACAGTTTTCAACCACCCCCCGAATCTGGTCTCCCACTCCAACATAACGGAGCATATCACCAAAACCATCCCGTTCCCCCTTATGATCCCAATAAAGTCTTCGACTGTAAATGGGAACTCGATTCCCTAGCTTCCTTCCTCCAAGTTTCATCGGCCTATTATCAACGCACCAGTGATTTATCATTCTTCCAAAAGTACTCTTGGACTGACGCGGTATCCGCAGCGGTAGATGCTGCGGGTGCAATGAGGCTTGGAACTTATTCACCGGAAGGCAAAGTTCAAAAATCGGCCTGGTCCTTCACAGGCTGGACCAATCGTGGAAGCGAGACACTAACGAATGATGGCTTGGGAAATCCCACCAAAGAAAATGGAATGGTAAGAAGTGCATTCCGTCCTTCCGACGACGCATGTATATACCAACTACTCGTTCCCGCCAACATGATGTGGGCAAAATACCTCGAAGAAGCATCCCTCATCATGGAAAAGTTGGATGGGCAAAAGGCGAAAAATCTAACCAAATCCATGCGGGAACAAGCTTATGGAATCAGAAAAGCCATAGACCGCGATGCCATAACTCATCATCGTCAATTTGGCGACATATACGCATATGAAATTGATGGTTACGGCGGTCAAAATCTTATGGATGATGCTAATGTCCCTTCACTCCTAGCCATCCCCCTCTGGGATTACGATAATTCTTCCTTTGCCCTCCCAGAATTATTCGAGGGGGATGGAGCACAAGGCGGTAAGAAGACCAAGGTGGATCACGCGAAAATATACAGTAATACGAGGAATTTCGTCTTGAGTCAAGAAAACCCCTATTTCATGCAAGGACCCTCCATCGCTGCCGTCGGCGGTCCACATCTTGGACCCGGCAAAAGTTGGCCCATGGCCGCTATCATACGGGCAATCACGGCTCTCGAAACTGCATCGAAATCAGGGAAAGGAATCCAAGAGGTGGAGAAGGAGGTGGTCGAGCAAGTCATGATGGTTTTGGATAGTACAGGGGGGACGGGGGTGATTCATGAGAGTGTTAATGCGTGGGATGATCTTGATTGGACGCGAGCTTGGTTTGGATGGGCCAATGGGTTATTTGGGGAATTGGTGATGAGGATCGCAAAGGAGGATCAGAGGGCGGGGAATGGAGGTGGCGGGTTATTGGGGAGGAGTTGGCAGAAGGATGAGAGTGCTAGTGCTAGTGCCAGTGCTAGTGCCAGTGGATCGGGAGTTTGAACATCTAGAATTGAAACTTGGATGGCGTTTGATGTGATGGGATTAGGGGAAATTTCCCTTTTGTTTGGCGAGCTGCGTTGTATGTTGGATGGTTTTGAATATCTATCTACATTGGGAAAATATAGGCTGGGATCAGTAGCGACATGGAAGTTTTATCTCGGATGGCATGTTGTGGCATCTCCGCTAATTTCCTTGATATGATTTGATACCAGGTGTGTGTGCCCTTATGGGTGAGAAATGGGATTTTGCCGTGTTTGTGTTTGTATTTTAACGTTATATGGGTATTTATATTTCGATGCTGATGCTAATGTATATTGGTGCTTCTTTCGTCTAATATGGTATGATATCATATGATTTGAATCTTTCATCTCAATCATTGAAGATTTATTTTGATATACTTGAGTACTCGAGTCGAGAAAGATATATACAAGTACTCTAGAAGTATAAAGAAAGATTGATAGAACCACATGGAAAGATGTATGATAATGAGAAGATCAAACCTAGCGCATAGAGTAACAAGTAAAAAGTGAAGTCCACGCCCTCCTCCCAAAAAAAACGAAAGAAAATAAAGACTAGCTAGATAGGTATTACTGTGATGAATGGATGTTGGGTGGGGAGTTGCATAGCGTACTTGTACTTGAGTAGTAGTAAGATAAGATTTGAGGATATGTACTCGAGTATGAGTATCTTACTGATTATAAAGTAGAGTACTGGTATCACATATCGACATTCGCCCCAATACGAGTACTACTCGAGCATGTAAAGACAATACTCGTAGGTATATAGAGTAGAGGTAAACACTTTACTCGTATAAATATTACAAAAAGTGATGAAAATACATACCTGATCCAACTCAAAAAACGAAAAGGAGAAGAAAGAGAGTCCCCGATCTGCTACTCCACCGCAGCTACCCCCTCCCCCCTTCCCCAAAAGACACCCACCAAATCCGATCGGAATCATATCATATCTGCCCCAGATCCCCCCCCCCAAAAAAAGAGAAATAAGAATCAGACCACGGATGAAAACTTCCCAAGGCAAGAACAACACAACGACATGAACCATCGATAGCCACTTTCCATCAAGTTCCCATCCCATCATTCGAATGCCACTTCGTCTCTACATACTCGTGCTGGAAATGAATTCTCAAGCCTCAAGCCGCTAATAGATAGCAATCGACATCGGATCCCAAACGCACATACACTGCACCCCCTATCCATCCATACCGCACAGAACCAAATCTCGCCTCGCCATGATGACTTTTCCAACCAACATGGGGTCCGAGATCATTCCTTCATTCCTTCATTCCCACAGCATCAATTCGCAGGCGTGCGATGTGATCTGATCTGATCGATATACGGGCAAAACAACACCAACACCGATCTCCAAAGAAGGAATTG
Organism: Monilinia aucupariae; assembly: GCA_002162555.1. Classification (NCBI taxonomy): domain Eukaryota; kingdom Fungi; phylum Ascomycota; class Leotiomycetes; order Helotiales; family Sclerotiniaceae; genus Monilinia; species Monilinia aucupariae. Next base: position 677,273 of record NGKF01000004.1, read on the forward strand.
CCACCCGAAGATGAACTCGCTTCTTCAAATCGATGAAGCGTCGCTGTAATCTTGATGCCGAGGAGATATCGTCATGGTGGAGATGGAGGTGGAAGGACAATCTCATCAGAAGAGAGTCGCATTCGGCATTCATAAAGCAAGAGCAGGTAAAGTTGAAGATTCGTGGATCTGAGAGGATTGGTGAGCCAGGATCGCTTGGAAAGAGCTGCAAGCCGAGATTCTATGGGTCATTTATCATTGCGCAATAAGTCGAACATTGAGGCGCGTGCATGACATCTTGACGTTGACTTGCACGAGTGTTTGCTAGAAGTATAGATGAAGCCATAGTGAGTGTTAATTGAACATCGTCTAGATGGGTAGAAAGTCCATCCTGTGCAAATCGCACCGTTCTAGTTGCAGCACCATGTTGGGAAGTTCAAAATCTCGAAATATCACTTCAACCCATGCAAAAAAGATAATCCAGAGATGGCAAAACAAGTCAGAAAATGTTTACTGAACAGACGCGCTTGCGAAAGCTCCTTACACGAGAATACACGGTCAATGAGCATTCATGCATTCTTCACAAAATAGGCATGGGAAAGGGGATCTTTAATCATCGTTGATTGATATAGCACAAGCTTCATACCCATTAAGGATATGCAGGTGCCCTCAAGAAACAATCCGAGTCCTTGTAACTCCAGGTCGTTCTATCATCGTGAATAGATCATCGTAGAATAATCGTAGAATCGTTGCTTCCTGCCATTCATATCCACAGTTGTAGGTATTTACGTTCGCGATCAAACATATCACAAACGACCTGTACACAAGAAAGATAAATCAAATTTTGAGGGAATCGTTTTAGAATTTGATGCTTGATATCCGGATTTTCCCAAACGCCCCTTTGCTGCTTGTTGCCACGATCTTTCGCAAGGAATTTTGGGTGAGGTCCATCTTCTATCCGTCATATTGCGTTTCGAAAACTAAAACCATATCTATACCCTCATGATGCCATTGCCATTAACCGAAAAGACGAAGCCGAAAGAAAAGTAGCGCGGAAATATCTGATCTACTTTCTTCTGAACGAGCAGCCCTCTGTCAAACGAGCCTTACCACCTGTTGGTTGGCAAAGAACAGTTGAGCATCCAGCGCAGATGACAACGGTTTGGGCATGGCTGAAAACGGTGGTAATGGTGAAGCATCCTGGGCACTTGACATCCATGAAGAAGGATCTGGGAGCTGGGACAAGTTGCTAAAGTGGCGAATAGGAATATTAGCTTTTGCCAATTTTATATCGAATCGAGAATTTGTTAAAAGGTGTTGAAGATGGTGTCGCATACCTTGAGCTTGTGCTTGCGTGCCTCAGCAGCTGGGGATGGGTTAAGGAGATCGATTGCGAGAACCTATATCGTGGCAATAATTGATTAGCAAACATCCTCATCAAAATATCGAAATCCATCAATTCGTTCGTTCCAGCGATTCGGTCCATTTCAATAGCGACCACATAACGATTTCGATTCCATCCCAAATCTAGTTTCCTTCCCGTCATTGTTGTGCGAATATTGTCGTGTGCCACTGCAAAACTCCACCCTAATGCCTTCATGTCGTTTTCGATGTATTTGATGTGGGGGAATGATTGATTGAAGGGATTCCTTACCATCTTGACGGATTGTGATCGAAATTTTTATTTAGATTTTGCTGACTGACGGTGTCTTTGTCAAAGTCTCGAGTGTGATGGACGTAGAGAGCGAGGCGTCAGTCTGTTGTCGATGGATCGAACTTGGAAATATCAAGAGCGGAGAAATTTGAGCCAATTCTATGAAAACCCTAGAGTTTGTGCCAAAATTTTAACCGAGATAGTCACGTGTGATATAATTGAGCCTCATACAAATGCTTTACTGTATTATTTTTTAAGTGGATCCGATCCGTATTGGGTCTACTCTACTTTGGCTGCTTACTAAGCTACTATGATCCCCCTCGATTATTATTGCCCCTCCAAAGCTTTGCCTGCCGCAGATTGTGGATAGGGGCAGTAGTTGTTACGATAACTTCTTACCTACCTCTCTCTATCTACTCGTTGCACGAACTTCTTCAATTCTTACAATCATGGCGGCTCCTATGGATCAAAGAATCAACGTTCCCATTGATGATCCAAATGCCGATACAGAATGGAATGATATTCTACGAGCAAAGGGAATAATTCCCGAGAAGCCTCCTTCCCCCACACCCCTCATCGAAGAAGCTATTCTTGAAGGACGTCGTCTTGCGCATGAAAATCGACTTGAAGGCAAGGACCTTGACGAACTCGATGCTCTTGAAGATGAAGAAGATGATGCTTTTCTCGAACAATATAAGAAACAACGAATGGCAGAGCTATCGTCTATAACGAAAAAAGCCAAGCATGGTGCGGTTTATCCTTTATCGAAGCCTGATTATCAGAGGGAGGTTACGGATGCTAGCCAAGATTCGCCAGTGTTGGTCAACCTTACAAGCGGATTAGGAACGAATGTGGAGAGCAGGATTTTGACTGAGCTGTGGAGAAGAGCAGCGGCAGAGTTTGGGGAAGTGAAGTTCTGCGAGATGAGGGGTGACATGGCAATTGAGGGATATCCTGATAGGAATTGTCCTACAATATTGGTATATAACAAGGGAGATATTGTGAAACAAGTGGTTACACTTATGACTATGGGAGGTGTTAGGGTGGGAATGGCAGAGATTGATACACTGTTAATCGAGATTGGAGCCATCAAAGACAACGATATGAGAGTCACAAAGCGAAGGCGAGATGCGGAAGACGAAGAAGAAGAGCGCCGAGAGAAGGGTGGAATTCGAGGTTCGAAGCAGGCCAATGTGGAGAGTGACGATGATGATTGGTAATACGAGGTCTGGTATCACATTGCATAGCATTTGGAGTTACGGTGCATATAGGAAGATAAAAGCTCCTGGACTTGTCTGTATTTACCACAATTTACATGTGAATTTCCTTTGAAGGTTCACGGATTTAGTAGGTCCTCTTGGCAGAGTGCATCCAAATATCTTATTTGAGGTTCTAGGGACAATTTTGTAAGGTGAAGCTATGTTCCCAAGTATAAATCCTTACAAGTCTTGTATTTTATTGCAAAGCTCCCTCGCAAGTGCACCCGGGAAGCTCTGAACGCGCCTTCATTTTCCCTCTTTTCTCTCCTTTCCCGCCGGACTTCGAGGCGCTCATCGACAACTCGTTTGTATGTTGCCATCTAGATCGACTTTTCATCCTTTGATATCCTCGAATTTCATTTAAATACCTCAATCCTCGTTGACTATCATTGAAAAGCTTCCAAAATACGCTGCTGCCCTTTTCCAATCTTCAAGCAACCACAAAGAGGTCTCCTCACTCCGGTTTCTCAAGCAGGTAGAGCCCTTAGCCCAGTCCATTATCAAGGTGACACTGAGAGCCCGCAAGCCCACGGCCATTCTCTTGAATTCCTACTTGGCATGAAACATTCGTGGTTCATGGTAGATTGATTGGTACTTGAGCTGCAGCTTTTCTGCTTAAACCAATGCTCCTCCTGAGGCGGAGTTCGTCTATCCATAGAAAGAATTTCAAGGTGTCATCACATGGAGAATTCCTGGACTTAATCGCATGGTATTCAAATCACTGATCACAGCCATGACCTTCTCAACTCATCGAGGCAGTGATTCCCCTAAGCTTAAGAACAGCATCATCCCATTCCTCCGAAAAGACCCCTCGAAACGACCCATCAGCCTGCCTCAACCATTTATACTCCACCCCCTTATAGAGCGCAATCCCGCCATGCTGGAGTCCAATCCCATTCTTCGAAACCGGCGTAACCCTCGCGGAGTCAAACTTATGAATAACATTAAATGACTCATATGTGATCCCAAGCCCCTTACTTTCAATCCCAACACACCCATTCTCTACTCGGACAATGGCACTCTCGGGATTACAATCTGGAGAGGTGTAAAACACCACCACGGTATTGTCATCTGAAGATCCCATATTCGAAACCAAAGCGGAACTGGCGGGTTGGGCGATTCGCGCCTGACACCCTCGACTCGGTGTTCCCTTCCATAACTCCAACGCTTCTCTACTGCCGCATTTGGGTTCCGAGTTGAATTGTATCCAATAGGCCGACGAGGACGCGATGAAAGATAGCCACACGAGGATGATGTTATGAACTCGACACAACATGATGGAAACCAAACCTCAAAACGATAAAACACACGGACAAAGACAAGACAAGATGAAAGATCGATCGATTGGATTCAAGTAGTCTTCTCCTGCCATCACTTTCCTCTCATTCAATTCTTAATCAGCCGAGCCGCAGCATGCCAAGGTCAGCAAACGAGCGCCGGTCATGGACCGTGGTCCGCCTTCCCATGCGCGCGAGCATGCCAGTGTTTCGAATCCTGTAGGATTCCAACCATGCATCAAGGGTCGATACATTGCCTCAGCGTCTTTCTTCAACATCTAACCTTTCATTCTGCAATCCCAGGTTTCACGACATGAAATGTCATACATCGTCATGCATGCAATTCACAGAATTCAGACCGTCCAAAATATCCAAACATGCCACCTTCCAAAAATGGGAGAATCTTGACCCCCGGAGTAAATTCTGTGTATGGCCCCCGAATGCCAAATCGAGAGATGCGAAAGGATGGAGGAAAATTTGGGTGTTCGGACTGGGCAAAATTGTATTGAGGATTTGCGTAATCTTACTCTCGCCAAATTTCTTAGCAATATCATCGCACCAGTTTAGAGTTCTCTCTAGAAAATTTAAAATAATAATTCTGGTCGTGCATGGCAAATGCGTTGATATTTATTCATGTAAAGCTGCTATATATAGCCAGTAGGTGAAGCCAACACACTCATAGCTATGCTAACATAGCAAGTAATTATTGTTCTGCCCGCTTAGCAGAAAAAAAAGCCTTAACGAAACCCCTTTACGAAGTATCCTGCTCTCCATGGAAGATTTAATGCTCTCCTTTGGGAATGAAAGGCGATATAGTAAGAGTATCCTGCTATACTTGGATGCTTACCCATCTTCCACAGGCTATAGTTTTGTTAAGCGTCTCATCTGCACCAGAACCCTTACAAAGCTTTCTTCAAAGCTTCCAACTCATTCTCATAAATCCCCTCATCTTGAGCCTTGATGTGTTCTAACTGAAGCTGAGCTTGTCTCTCTCTCTCTTCCTCTATCCGCAGTGCTTCTCTTATCTTCTCAATCTCCGCCTTTGTCCTCTTCAGCTTCCTCTCAACCTTCCCCTGGAGCTTATCGCCAAATCTAGCTTGAAGATTGAAAGATAACGGCTCAAGTGGACGGCATAGATTATCAAGAATCTTGGTTCGCTCATTATCTTTCAGATACATGGTAATGTATGTTGCGTCGCGGACCATGAACTCGACCACTATGACGGGGATTTTCTTGGTACGGTGAACGGCGCAGTGGCGGATTTGACCAATTTTCTCGAGTAGATAGGAGAGACTATCTGAGATTTGGGAGTTTTCATAATCAATTAATTCCTCTACATTATCCTTGTGGGCCTGCATACCGGCTATCATCGCAGTAGCTAGTTCGTTCAACCTGCAGAGACTAATGTCAGCACATGTCTTATCTTGTCTATAATATGGGATATTGGCATGTCTCGTTCTCAACGTACTCGGCCTCGCCCATCTCTTCCCATCCATTTTCTACACATATCTCTATCCAATTTCTATGCAAGAATTCGAACAAAGCATCCTCCACAACGTTTTGCGTGCGTGTCAGAATCTTAGACTGTATGCTAAACGGGAGCCATTTGTCGCTTGTAACCGGTACATCATAGGGACCAAGGCCATAAAACGAAAGTTTGTCCTGAATACCTGTGAAAAGATGTTCATTCTTGATCCACGGCTTGGTGGGAGAATTGGGCACCCGCTTCTTCAACGGTGGAGCCAGCGGGAGGGTAGAGAAGGGACTTGAAGATCTGCTGCGCTTGGTTTTGGGATCTGTGAAGTGTAAGCAGTCAGCTATAGGTCTCAAGCAGGGGTTGAATTACTACTTTGAGATGGCTGGGAGTTATTTGATGGAATCTTGGCTCCAGGGTTATGAGAGTCCGCCATTCTGAGGACCGGTATATATCGTTGCGAGTTCTTTTCATTACGGGGTGAAGCCATATCCCAGAATGTCGCTGAGCTATACCAAATATGAGTGATAAGCTTATACACTTCAGCATGCAACACAGTCATACCTTTGCCCACTAGTTTCTGCAGGCAGTGAAGTTTCTTGGTTATGGTCCCCCCCAAAAGAGTCGAGGATTTCGGGTCGAGTAGAAGTCATATTTCCGTTGGCTTTTGCGCAACTAGAAGGAGAAGTAGCTTGAACATGCAGGTTGCTTCTACGAAGATGCAGATCTTAAAGCTTAAGTAAGAATCGGAAATCTTGCATTGAATAACGCAGATAGTACGGCACCTAACGATATCGTATGCAACTGTACCCTCCCTTAGATCAAGTCATTACTATCTTAAGTCTCAATTTAAGCATTGTATGGTTGATAAGGTAGCCTTGATCTGCTGCGAACTTACCATAAGCGGCTTGAGGAAGAAGAAAGAAAGAAAGTTAGGGGTGTGCAGTATTTATACATATTTGATGATGGGTCGTGCTGGCAGGTTTTTAGGTCAGTCTCTTCTACATGTGGGAAGAACATGACCTAGTTGGTTTTGTCTGATTGAAGTGATAGATTTTCTAATAGTATATGAATATCATGATTGCTTCAGTCCAGAGCCGGGGCTGCGGAGACCAACCGCAAAAGCCATGCTAAAGCGGAGAGTTAAAAGTTGGGAAACGAGTGAGGACACTACGGACTGTAAGCGATGGTGCTGGTGGTGCATATTAGGAAAGTATATTCAATTGCGCTTGAGAAATGATTGGCTCCTTTATGTGATTCGTGAGTACATCAATTTCTAGATTCATCAGATATGCAACAGGTCTGTATTAAGAACCTAGCTCACAGTCTAAACAGCTTTAGATAGAACTATCGACGGACAGCCCTGCGAATTACCACGGGCTAAGTTTATAGTAGTATGGGGAAAGGAAGCTATCTGTCTTTTGACAGTAGCGCACTAATGGAGGGCCAAAGAGGCAAAAGTATTCTTATAATGGGTTGAAATATTGGAAGAAAATGAATTGGAGGTCTAGATAATAGGACATGGATATCTCATGGTAGATGGATGATTGGATGAGTCTCGTGAAGAGATAGGTTCTGATAGGGAGACAGCCTTGTAGTATTTGTGAAATCAAGAGGAGATACTCAGAATCGTCATTCACGTATGGAAAACAGCACAAATCTTGATTCGAATGATATAAGTATGGTGGATACAAATAAGTTAGTACCAGAAAATTTGAATGGCGTTTTCGATATTAAAAAATTTGTGTGGAGAAAAATATGGAAGTAATTAGTGTGGACGCGAGAGATCACCAAAGGATTCCAGACTCCTTGAGTAGAAAGTAGAAATACACAAAGGGATATCATTTAAAACTAACTCTACATCTCGTGAATATGCTACAGAGCCTTTTCTCTAGGCCCAGACAATCTTTCGAATTTGTCAACACTCATTACAAATGTTCCTCGACCACCAGTCATACTCCTCAGGTGCTTCAAATATCCAACCATTTCCTTTAGTGGTACCTTGGCTGTGATTTGGCGCTGCTGGCCAGGACCAGATGAATCTGTGCTAGTTCCCGAGGCGAAAGGATCCGGAGGTGTATAAACTCTGGAGATATCGATGGGTGGCAGCTCATTTTCCGAACCCTCTACTTCGCTATCATTTTCGAGTGATAATATATGGCCGCCACGAGCTGATGAGAGATCATGAACAATTGCACCGAGAGATGTTTCGTCGCAGCTAATAACTACGTTCATGACTGGCTCCATCAGTCCAATAGAGTTTGCCTGGAATGCTTCTTTGAGAGCGGCTTGTACGGCCTGTCTTGATGCAGAAGATAATGCGGCGGGTGTGGTGTCGGAACCGAAAACATCTTCGATTGTATCGAACTTTAGTAATACATGAGCAGAATGAAGTGGGAATGCGCGACGTGGACCACGGGCTAGACCTGCGACAGCGCCATTAATCAACGCAGTATGAACTTCGGCAAGAGTCATATCAGATGGCAGAGTCAGAGTTCCATCGCCTCCTTCCTGTTTAGCAGGTCTTAGGGTGCGGACTGTGATTGTGTTTCCATCGATCTGCATAGTATGATCCGAATCTTCTAAAGGCTGCCCATCTGGACTAATACTAGCTTCGCATCCTGCTTTTACTTTCTTGCCGGCAACTTCACGGTCGAAAACGTATTTTTGAGGTGATGTGGGAGATAAGATGCATTCTCGATAGCCAATTTCAATACTACCCATGGTTGCCTTGGCCTTGAAATCGTTCACAAGTCGATCATTAGCAATCTCTAGATGCAGCTCACCCATACCACTCAGCTGCATTTGCCCAGATTCTTCATCGATATTGATATGAAGACTAGGATCTTCTCTCAGCAAGAGTTGCAATATTTCAGCAACCTTTTTCTCTTCGCTTAGACTGTGTGGTTCTATCGCGGCAAAAAACACTGGCGGAGGTACATCAATGGGCCGCAGTTGAAGAGTGTTCAATGGTGGCGGCGGTCCGTTTTTTGGATGGGACCCTGTATACGACAACAACGTATCACCTGTACGAGCATATTTCAAGCCGGCAATCACGCCAATCTGACCGGCTGGTATGCTTTGTATCTCTACTGCATCGGATGCATACATCTGTAATAGTCTTTGGGCTCGTTCAGAAACATGAAGATTCGTATTCCACAAGGCAGTATTTCGCCTGATAATACCAGAGTACACCCTAATATAAACCAATATACCGCGTCGAAGGTCATTGACTACCTTGAAAGCAAGCGCACAAGCTTCAATCTGGGCGACGAGAGAAGTCCGGGGATTGGATTTCTTGGCAAGGTGTCTTGGCTGTGCTGCAGTGAGGTCCAGCTTTCCATGTAGAAGCTGTGGCAAGCTACCATGGATATTTCCGAGTCGAATCTCTGGATCAGGTCTTTCGGTAGGATTCGGTAGGAGATTGTTAACGGCATCAAGAAGTGGTTGAACTCCAATGTTGCGAAAACTGGCTCCTGCAAAGACTGGAATGAGTTTACCAGAACCATCGAGCACGCATTTTCGCAGGCTCTTAGTGATCGCATTTGGTGATATGGATAGACTATCATCGTTGCACTCCAGCCAGGTTTCAAGGAGCTCTTCATCAAACTCACACAATGTCTCCACGAGTGCAGCTCGCGCTTTCACGATTTCCTCGGCAAACTTTAGGTCGTCTTTCTCCAACTGATCAAGAGTGAAACATTGGATGGATTTACCATCACTACCTTCTTCCCATTTGAGAGCACAAAGGTTGACTGCATCACCAACTCCTATGAATTTCCCCTTGCCACCTTCCCACCACGGGATCTGACAGACCGCAGGCCAACCTCGAAGCCTTGATCCAATTTCTTTCACCGTTCTCGCAAAAGAAGCTCCCTCTCGATCAAGCTTATTGACAAAAGCAATCCTAGGAATACTATAATTGCTTGCCTGTTTCCATACTTTCTCAGTCTGAGCTTCTACTCCTGCCACACCATCAAGAATACACACGGCACCATCAAGGATCCTCAAAGAACGAAGAACTTCAAATGTGAAATCCGCGTGACCAGGAGTATCAATGAGATTTACGGTATGTGATACATGTGATCGAGATGGATCAAATAGATTGGAGGATGAAACGTTGTCGGTCACAGGAGGCCAATGCATGGTCACGGCTGCTGATTGAATAGTGATTCCCCTAGCCCTTTCGGCGGGGAGAAAGTCTGTGACTGTGGAGCCATCATCAACGTCTAACAAACTTGTCAGACTCTGTTCGTGAAAATCATGTGATCAGGATAATCATACCTCCTATGCGACGGGTGTAGCCACTGTAATAGAGCATACGCTCAGTAGTGGTAGTTTTCCCCTTTTTGCAATCAGATACAAGCACCAAGAAAGGCAAAGCAGACTTACAGCATCGATATGAGCTATGATACCGATATTTCGAGTCGTATCTGTCAGCGCATTATGGTTTTCGGTATGCTGTGAATTGTATCGAATGAACGCCTTGAATCGACTAGGGTTAACCTTAGTTTGACAAGGTTGAAGAACCAGTGTCAAGTATCGAGGCCGCCATAATCGACACCCTCTTTTTGAGATCAACAAAACCATGTCCTTGGATCATTGACGATACCTGAGCAACTCTTGTACTGGACTTTGCGTGTAGCGAGGAGAATGCCAGATGACTAATCTTTGCCTTAGGCACAAGTGCTGAAGAGACGTGCGGAATAAGACCAAGCGGTCGAACGTTGGAACTCTTGTTGACGCCTACCTCACCAAAGCTGAAGCTCGCAAGTCAACCACCATTGATTGCTTGATTGGCCATCGTTCTGCTTGTTGTTTACGAATTTATGAAATAATCAGATGCACCAGTTTAAATGCGACAGTTCTCCTTGATCCCATAACCTTAATTGCTACGTTTGTATTCTATTGTCTTGAGCTTATTGTCTTACACACTCAAACGTCGCGCAGCCATCATCATGGACTATTCTGCCTCGATCAACGACGCCGATAATCCGGCAGGTGCTTCTCCATGGGGATCCTCCCCTACTGGCTCACCACAACATCCAAGGACTAGCGCATTTTCATCGAGAGACATTGTATCGCCGACTCCATACAACCCGATTCAACCCGGCAGTGCAAGCTATTCGCAGGAAGATATAATGGGAGCTGGAGGATTCAATCGGCCAGACAGCAGTGCCGGTGCATCAGTCTCTGACGCTGAAAGTCGCAGACCTGATACTGCCGAATCAACTCAAAGTGATGTCGAGGCACAGCATGGTTTTGCACAACAGTATCAACAGCAAACACCTTCACAACAACAGTATCCAGTGGGTCAACATAAACCCGAACCTCAGAGATATCACCATTCGACTGCGCGACAAGCACATCATGCCCCAGCACCACATTACAAGCTACAAGCAAAGATTACTGGACTGGAGCGCACTGGGAGAAAAGATCCTATCTTGCGATTCGATGTACACGTAAGTCATGAAGTAAGGAACTATGTATCCGTGGTATTGGCTAACCATACTGCTTAGACGAATCTTCCAAAATTTAGAACAACTCAATTTCGCGACGTCCGACGAACACATTCCGAATTCATCAAGTTGGCTGACCATTTAATATCCTCGAACCCAGAAGCTATAGTTCCCGCAGTTCCTCCCGCGTTGACATCCGCTGGTGCTGGTACTGATGAGGACGAAGCGCGGGTTAAAGCTTCTCTGCAGAGATGGCTCAACTATGTTTGTTCTAATGACGTGTTGATGAGGGATGATGAGATGGTTCTGTTTGTGGAGAGTGATTTTGGATACAGCCCCATGTTGAAGAGAAAACAGCCAGCCACCGGCGTTCGCCGAAGGGTTATTAAGCAATTTGCTCCTCCACCAGATGATACACCAGAACTACAGGATGCAAGGCCGGTGGTGAAGCTCTTCTACCTCGGTTCAATGGATGCAGGCCACAAGGTGGACAAACTGGTCAAAGCAAGACGGGGTAGGTTGTCACATGATAAATTTTATCTGGTTACTAATCTGTGTACAGGTCTTGGTCTAGCGGAGTCCGATTTCGGGGTCAAGTTGGGTGCAATGAATATACAAGAGCCTCATCAAGGCCTTGCTAATGCATATCGGAAACTTGGGAAGACAATCCAAAGTACGGGCGACTTTCATGCAGCGCAAGGTACTGCTGAAGCCACGACAATAGGTGATCCATTTCAGTATCATTCTCAAGATGCATTTATTGTCAAAGAAACTCTTACGAATCGTCACATCCTTCTGCGTGAACTATTACAAGCTCAGCAATTAACTCGAAGCAAGCTGAATGCCGCAGACCGCTTAAAGGCCAGCTCATCTGTCCGAAGAGAGAAAGTTGATGAGGCCATATCAGCCCTGGATGAGGCACGCAGTAATGAAGTTTATCTTCAAAATAAAACTCAACGTGTCACAGCAAATTTATTGCTTGAACAACGAAGATGGTCCGCTCGGACTGCTGCAGATTTAAGACTAAGCCTTCGAGAATATGTGATTCGTGAGATTGAAGCGGAGCGACGAACATTGGCAACTTTAGAAAGCATCAGACCTGACATACGAGCGATCGATTCTTCTGGAGGACTCAGCCGGTTGGGTAGAGAATCACATCCAGCAGCAAGGAGGGCCAGTCTTGCAGCAAGTCAAGGTCCTAAAGGTGATTCGTGGTCTGGTGTTCCAAGGCGCCCTGATGGACTTAACCGGAGCATTTCAGGTAGTTTTATGTCTACTCCCGAAGGCGCTAATGGCGAAGAGGAGGGTGTGGGTCGTGACACGTCGCTCAGTGGAGGCACTGGTGGATTGCCAGGCTTAAAGGAAGAAGATGACGAGGATCGAGTTGATGCGAGGAACGCGGCGTCAAGATTGGCTAATGTTCTATGAGATGGTTATTGCCGAGAATTTTATGGGCAAGGGCCAGGACTTTCCCGGTATTATGATCCGAGAAAAGGGCCCTTGTCACACGCATTGTACAACCCAAAATCTGTATCGTTCATGCAAAGCAGCACAGTGTGTATGCAATACAATAATCTTTGTGCAACTTTATTCGCTGAGCTACTGATATCTTATGATAAGTGCTTGAGAATCTTGGATGAATTTGTTTGGTACCATCCAAAGTGGCCAGGTAGGTTCCCTCACCGCCAAACCTAGATGTTTTATTTTCGCACATCGGTATGCATCATTGCATATAATATATCACTCGAGCTTTCGTACATGAGCCGCAAACCTGCTAGACCCCTCGAGAAGTTTCAAGGGCTTCCGGGTAAATGCACCAAAAAACCTTGACGTCTTCGTTTATCAAGACGATTGCACTACTCTTGAAAACAGACAACCAAGCTCATAATACATTCGAACCAGGTCTTTGGTTCGTACTGCACCATCAGCAAAGCAGGTTCCCCTTGTACAGTTTTTCTCTTGTAATCTGTGGAACAAGCTTCAATGAACAATTTGATATAGATTTGGTGTCACACATCCGATTTCTATTCTCTGCACTCTGCACTCTTCAATTTCCAATTTCCAATCTCCAATCTCCAATTTTCAATTTTCATATGCTGCAGCTCTAGCCACGTCACGAAAATGTTGTTCACGATCAAAGTTACGGTCTACCCTCCCATCATATCATGCTCCAGTAGGATTGAAATACCAATATACTACCCGGAATGAATGCGACGCTGTGGGGGAAGAACCTACTTTCTACACAACATCAGGCATGCGGGCCGTGTTATTCCGAAGGGCTCAGAGCAAGCTGCCCTGGTACTTCTTCGCTATTTTTGTATCCGAGTACAGTACTGCACTTGAAAGTTCTGGCTCTTGTTCGGTTACTTGCTCATTTTCAGCTTGAATTAGGCATTCATTGGCTTTATTTCCATTCGCCATGATTGCCACCTCACTGCTGCGTGAAAGTGGGCTTCTTTCGAAGTGCGAAAAATTACCCAGTATATGCGCCAATGACGAACTTGGTATCACATCTTGGCCATTCTTATCGGCATATAATAAAATATCGCCATTTGAATTCCCTATCAGTGTCCTACCTACCATTCATGACAATTTTACCAGCCTTACCAAACTTCATGAGTCAAGGAAATGCGCCATTAGTGCAACCAACATGTCTATCAACTTTTCTCGTCACAATGGAATCTATCAACGGACGATCAATTGAATCGACGATTTAAAAAGCTATTGCAGTGGTGGCACGGAGACCCCGACTTCCCTTTACCAGGTTTGGAGAAATCTGGGGAACGGAGGAGAATGCAAGATTACTGATCGTCCATGTTCAAACTTTAATGAAGACTGATCACGACTGATTTAGGAAGCCAGTGCTTCTTACATTTTTCCCACTCTTAAGTATATGGCTGAAGCTATGGGATTAGAGGGAGCAAGGCCGTTTAGGATCTGGATCTTTTATATCATTATATCCGGTATATATTGTCGACATATCAAGAGGTTTATTGGTATGTATGAATTGTCGCTACAACAATATGCGCTGCAGGCCGATACAAGAAGAATGTACCATCTACTAGGTTACAAGCAGGGCGGAACTTATTACAAGCCACACAGCTGCCTGCAATGTCCCTTTTGCAGCCAAATATCCGAAAATGTTGTATCTTTTATCTGCCGTTACACACAATACAATCTCTTTGGGATTTTCACTAATCTCATGTACATGAAGCGAGGTATATTTCACTCCAATCGCAAACTTTTCTCGCCTCACACGTAAAGGTCCGGCTCCGATGGAAGCACAAAATTCATATGTTGCTTCCGTGCCTGCGTCTGCAGGGTACAGATGCATGGGATGTATGCATTTTCCGTAGCACTCCAATGAATTGTCACTAAGTATACTGCGCGATGGATAGCAACATGATAGATTGAACTTTCGTATGATACTTACTTATCTTGCAATCAAAACAAATCATGATACTGTAGATAGCTAGCTAGAAGCTGCCTGACTTGAAAATGAGAGCGCCATCCCCTTGTCGAAGGGAGGAGGGTAAACGGTATAAGTTTGGGGGCTCACTTTGGAGTGGTGGACGAAGAGAAAGAATTTGTCAAGCCCTCACACTTTTCTTTCTTTGTTAGAGCACTAAGAAGTTGTTTCTATTACCTTATATCTTCGAAATCTTAAAGAGTGATCCGAAATGGCACCGGCTTACAATGAAAATGTGGTGGATGTGGAGGACCCATTCCGCGGAAGTCGGAAATCTACTATTCTTAGTAGTGTTCTACACGGTATACAAGATGTCAGATTGGTAAGAGAGAAGGATCTCACTTCCCTTCCAACCCATATATTAAGAGCGTCCCCACTAAATTTGAACCCTAGGAAGTTCGCAACATCGCCGAACCTCTAGTCGGAGAGCTCCAAGTACAGATAAAATCGACTGGCATCTGCGGCTCAGATGTAAGCTACTATAAGAAGTTTGCCAATGGCGATTTATGTGCCTGTGCACCTCTATCTCTTGGTCATGAAGCTTCAGGTGTAGTTGTAGGAATCGGGCCACAAGTCAATGGCTTTTCTATCGGTGATCGAGTTGCCCTCGAGGTGGGCATATCATGTGGGCAATGTGATATTTGTAGGAAAGGCAGATATAATCTTTGCAAGAAGATGAGGTTTAGGAGTAGCGCGAAGAGTGTACCTCATTTCCAGGGGACCTTGCAAGAGAGAATCAATCATCCGGCGGTCTGGTGTCACAAGTATGTTCTTGCTGTCTACGGTTGTGGCGGACGGTTTTGCTGATTTTTCGTCCAGACTTCCTGATCATATTTCATTTGATGCCGCCGCACTTTTGGAGCCACTTTCCGTAGCTATACACTCCTTGAACCGAGCAGCACCTACGCCTGGATCTACCGCTGTCGTAATCGGAGTAAGTTCCTACTTCCATCCCACTTCCAGACACAGACACCATTAACCTCCCTCATGTCTTTCTCGTACATTATCTTCAGAATTTGACTAACAACAAATCTAGGCTGGAGCTGTAGGTCTCCTCGTCGCAGCCATGGCCCGCCAATCTGGCTGTCCCATCGTGACCATAACCGACATCTCTGCCAATCGCGTTCAATACGCCCTCGACCACGGTTTCGCCACCCATGGCCACGTAATTCCCCCATCTAGCTCCAACTCTACCGCGCCGTCCACAGCATCCTCTTCCGGAACATCCACTCCCTCTCTCTCCGGTACGTCAACACCCCTTTCCTCGTATACTACCATCTCCGATCGTCTCAACTCCGCTAAAGGTACCGCCTGCGATATCCTCTCCATCTCATCTCCCGACGATATCCTTGCCGAAGACGACCACGAAGGCGCCGACATAACCTTCGAATGCACGGGCAAGGAAATCTGCATGCAAACCGCCATCTACAGCACCAAGCCCGGCGGCAAGGTAATCATGGTCGGCATGGGAACCCCCATCCAAACGCTCCCTCTTTCCGCCGCCCATCTTCGCGAGGTAGATATTCTCGGCGTCTTTCGCTATGCGAATACCTATCCGATTGGCATCCGAATGCTGGGTGCTAGTGGGAAGAACGGAGGTCTCCCGAGCTTGGATCACATGGTTACGCATCGCTTTCGGGGCTTGGGCAATGCGAAGGGCGCGTTTGAGTTGGCGGGGAGGACGACGGATGATGAAGGAGGTCTTGTCTTGAAGGTTGTCATTGAGGTTTAGGGGATTAGGAAAAATGGGGTAGGGGTGGATATGTGGAAATATAAGGATTTTGTTGCGTACACGACGGGCTGAACTTGGTTTGGATCTGGTGTTCGTCTCTTCAATCTAATTGGTTTTTTGTTGTCGAGGGAGTGAGTGAAAATTCAACTGGCGTAGTACGAGTACTTTGGAATTCGAAATAGACCGACTGTGTTTGCAGATAATTGAAGGTTTTCCATTTGATGACACGGCCTACTCAAGTAGTTCCCCCTTTGATTTCGCGACTATGCTTTCATCTGCTTATTATTACCCCGTTTTTCTTCCCTCAGAATTCCATTCGCAATCAAATCTTCTACGTTGAACTCGAAGTTATTCCCATATCAGATCATTTCCCTCCAATATGCAAAAGATCCAACCTGTACTCGTGCATTCTGTCTCAAAGCTACTGACTCAAATCTCGAACTACTCGCATATTTTTCCAATATTGATATCACGTCTTACATTCAAATAATCGAGAAATACTCAGTAGACGAACATCAGATCCACCTCCTGCAGCTAATTCATGGTGGTATCTGGTCGACCGTTCCGGTATCTCTCCTCACAAAAATTCAATATGAACACCCTCTCCCGCGGCGGGAGTGCCGCCTCTCAAATCATGTCATGGATGCATATTGGTACTGAGCTAACTAAAATCTACGATCGAATCGAACGATTAAACCCGTCACACTTTGAGCAAAGTCGTAAGGTCTTACGATGCAAAACTGGGCACACAAATGCGCAACCAGCCATCGAAGTAATATGAAGTCACACAAGATAAGATATGCAAGCGGAAGATTCATCATCATGTCATATGAGGTATTCATTCATTGCCTATCTAATTCTCGTTCATTAGTATACTCATTCTTATGATATCAGAAATGCCTCGCTGCAAATACGCCGGATGCCTTTTTCTTCTCCATGATGAATCTCACACCACCTACACGCCTGCCTGCCTCCCCCATACGCCCAAACCAGATATACGCCGATGAAACCCTTCAGAGAGAGAAAACACACTACCTATCCTAGATCTCCCACATTCATTATGTCTCGCATATGATGACTTTGGTCGCTCCAGCCAATGCCCCCTAAGCCGCCCTGCTTCATCATCTTGTTTATCTTAACGTTTTCAATGTATGAAAACTTCTTTCCTGTCTCTCTGATCTCATACGCTGATTTTGTAAGTTCACCAAGAAGGGAGATGAGGCTGACATCGTTCTTTTCAGAGATGAGTTCATGGTCGAAACCTTGACTGTCGGCGGGTATGAGAACACTGAGACGACCGAGGAGGGCTTGAATTGAGCGAAGAATTGAGTGATTAACTGGTGCGTAATTCTTAGATTCAATGTCAGCTTCTGAGGCAACACCGTCGGATACGTAGGAGGGCGGAAGATGTTGAAGGTAAGCCGCAACCAGATTAATTCGAGATTGTAGCATCTTGATAGCATTCACCTTGGCGGTCAAAGAAGCAAGCTTTTCTTCATCTTCGCGCGATAAGCTATTCTCCTCACGTTTCGAGCTCTCCGTGTGAACAAAATTTTCGGACTTTTCCTTCCCTTTACCTTTGCCTTTGCCTTTGCTTTTGCCTGCGACTCCTTGCTCTGTAGGTGCATCCTTCTTGCTAGTATTATCTATAGCTGTAGCATTTCCTCCACCGCGAGCCACGAAGTCAACACTGATCATCTCTGCTTCACCAGTCTCAACAGTAAATGGGAGCTCCTTAAATCGTAGTTTGAGTTGTGGTTCCCCATCTTTCATTTCCTTATCCTCACCAGTCTCCACGCCGCTTTCCTCAGCCTCATAGTTGCTTTCGTATATTGTGAGAGGTAACTTCCCGCCTACCGCATCACCAAGTACTTCTTCAGGGTGGAACCCAAGTAGAATAGCAGACTCGTTGTAAAGTGAGAGGATTTGCCGATGAATTGGTAGGTGGATAGGTTGCGGTCCAGAGTGAGGAATGATAGTATACCAGCCGACAAGATCAAGTGCGGGGCTTTTATGAACATCCTTCACTGTTTAGAGTCAGTATATAAGTATTGCCCACACCAAATAGGTGGCACATACTCTGCTGCAATCTTGAGGTAAACCATGTCGTGGATAGTCTCAATTCATTTTCCTCTTCCACAAGCAGGCATTCAAATGCATGTTCGATAGTAATTTCGCGACCATTCTGTTGACCCAGCAATGCTCCAACTACAGGCCCTGTCTGTTGTCGCAGCGTGTGTCTTGTAATATAATCTGAAATTGTGAGGAGAACGAGGGGATGTAAAGCTACCTGGAGGCCAGAATCTGATGACTTGTGTGCCGAAAGTAAGGGATTATCATTGTCGACCCCCATCATGAAGCTGTGACCAAAGAACCAAGAATAAAGGCAGGCGATGTTGACAGTCGTATGATGAAGTAGATAGAGTCTAATTCGTTGATGTTCTGCCTGTCTATTTGTTTGTCAATTTGTTTGATTTGACTTGATTTGATATGGAGATAGTGGGAGGTTCTGGTGGTTCTGGTGAGAGAGAGCTTTATCGATTGTGTCGGTTAAATCTCGGTTAACAAATAGCTTAGTAGCTTTACGAGTAGGTGGTTCTCCTTTCACTTCCACTTCTGCATAGAACTCTTGATATATCTGGAATCATAAACCTCAACAGCCGTTGGCCACTCATCCATCATTCATTCTTTCTTCGCGGTGTCTTGCATACACTTAGATTTTGTATGTTCATGGATGAGTCTTCCCATTCTGGACAATGGTATGATGTCCTTGCTAAACATACAAAAGAAGCCGAGACAGAATGGATATCAAGCAGAAGGTGCTTTTCCAATGGGTCTTTCAATTGTATGAAGCTTGCTATATATCGGAGGTTGCAGAATCCTTCATCCTCATTGTGAACGGGAATGTCAAACACGGTAAGATGGTAGAACAAAGATGAGAATCTTTGCATCAACCTTTGTGTCTTTGCCTAATTCATGCCTCAATTTTATATCCTCAACATCTCCTTCTTTTCTACATCCCTTAACTTCTTATCATTTACTTTCTCTTCGTGATGGCCGAAGTTGAACAGGTTGATGCACCGAGCTCTACTTCGCCTCAGATTGCTCTCATTCCAGAGTCTCAAAGCACCTCACTACCTCAGGGAGACAGTTCGCCCCGGCTGGATGATCATCAACCTCCTCCAAGTGCAGAGATCCATCATCAGCAAGTGCTAGAGAAACCACCACCAGAGAAGTCAGCCCTTGAACATTCAGATGATGAAGTAGAATTTGTATTTTCAGTCCCGCGACGAAGGAAGAAAAAGCGCAGAAGGTATGAGAGAAAATCTTAGAAAGGTGAAGTAGTGCTAAGCAGAACATACTAGGCTGGAAATTCCACTACAAGGGATCCACGTTCAATCTTCTACTCCTATTTCAAGCGCCGAAGTCTCAGTTGCTCATCCGTTTCGAGATAAATCCATGGCTGATACAGCTCCTTTACTTGCTCCTGCTACTGAGCCAAATGATATGGGTATGGCTAGATGCCAATCCATCCACGCGCTACACCCTCCTACCACTTCTGAATCTTGTCTACAACCTTTGGATGTATTAGAATCGAATGTATCTAATTCATCCTCTTCGCATGTATCTCAAACCATACCGTTTAAAATTCCACCACCTTGGTATGCTAAATCCATGCCTCCGCCTCCTTCACCTATTTCGCCATACCACCATTCAAAATCCACCATCTTCACATTGCCAGAGCAAGATTATGCCAAGAAACGAAAATACGAGGAGGATTCGAACAAACATTCAAACGAACATTCAAATTATGTGTCCCCATATAAGGTATCTTCGACCTCTATGTATCCCCCAAGATCAAAACCTGTGTCTTCTCACTCGGAGTTTAGTACTGTTGGAGGGCACATGGGTTTTGTGGACTTTCTAGAAGATCCCAATGTGCCAACTACTTTCGGGGGGGTACCACCGCCTCTCCCACCACACCGACCGATCATACCTGGATGGCAAGACTTTTCCTGGAAACCAGCCGATTATCTACCGTCTACATACCCATCCTCAGTTGACTCACGTACGAGGGCATTAACTGATACCAGCAATGACACTGAATGGCATCGGAAATATTACTATGGTGTCGGCGATTCACGTTGCTTCAACCTACAACAAGTTCCAACCAGAAATTCACAGAATGACAGATTTGAACAAGAAATGGTATCACCGAAATCAACACCACATGAAATTCAAATCATATCAGCGCCCTATTCTTTGAGCCAGAAAGAACCAATACCCAAACGATCCCCTGTATCTACAAGGCTGTCTGCATCTGCCACAACCATCACCCACACTGCCCAGTCACCAAGAATGTTAGTTTCGAAGCCCCCGACATACACGCAACCGGTATCTCGTATTGAGACTGTCAGATCTTCGTCACCGCCTCCTCGTTCCCAGGTGACTGCAGCAGACATACGACGCAAGCCTTCTCTTTACAAAATACCTGCATGGCCACATTCGAGGGAAGATAACCAAGCCACTTGTTCTATGACTTTAGGTGAACGTATTAGTCAGGAATGCGATCCTGAGAGTAGCAAGACACGATCTTTATACCCCAAAATACCCCAGCAAGCAAAAGCTATAGCTTCTCACACACCAGATTTAGCCTCCTCTTCTCTCCAAAAGCCAATTCCACAACCACCAAAACCACAAGCACTCGCACCTAAGCACTCACCGAATTTGTACGCTTCCTTCCATGAATATTATCTCATAATGCCCATTTTATTTCACTAACCTGTCATCAGAATTATAGACATAGCCCAAACCAGCCAAGAAACTTTTCCCTTTGCAGCAGTTGCTGCTAGACACAATAAGCCCGTTCAGAAAGTCTTTGATACCTTCTCGGCGATTGTTCAATTGCCGCTATTGAAACAGGCAGCGGATGGAAGGAGGAATGGACCGTTAGGTAGTGAGAGGATGAGGCAGTATAGGGAGGCTAAGAGAGCGATGGAGAGGGCGAATAGGGAGAGGGAGAAGGGAAAGAGTGTTAGAAGAGGTGGAGAGGGTACAGAATAGGAATTTTTTGGGGCTGTTGTCAATGACCCTCTGAAATGACGTTTTAATGTGAGGAGAAATGGGCAGAAAATAGATTTGGGGGTTTAACTTGTTTTCCTTGCTACTGAATCGAAAGTCCGTGGTCGTAAGGAACCTATTTTCTTGAGGTTGTTTATAGGCTCAAGGAATTATCTACATTTTAAAGTACTCATCCCGTAGCTTTCAGACTCTCGTGGTAGCAAAGAGTCAAAAGTGTAAATTGCTACCCCAGTGCTCCGAGTTTTGCAGTCCATCAAGAATGGCATAATCGACCATCTTGAATGCATTCATATGCTTCCAGGGTTATATATTTGCGCGTTGTATAGCGTCAAAGGCTCCCAAAGCTTTACAACTCAAGTTTTTGCGGAAGTTTTCAGACTCAAGCGGTATGTAAATCAGAACGTAAAGCTTTTGGGTCAATCGCATAATACATATGAAATTGATCAAATGAATTCCAACGATCTTTACTACGAATGAAAGCATGATTCCAACCACCAAATAGTGTGCCATATGTCTCAGGAGTATTGCCTGATATTTTCACGAGTCTTGCTGTTTCTTAGAGTAATTCGTCCCATTATATGCTTTGGTAGTTGACGCTCTAGTTCGTACAGATCTTGGAAGCTTATTCAAATCACGCCTCGTTGCCATCAGTGATTCATACAGACACTTAATTCTGCCTGGATCTGATCTGATTGCCGCTCAATTAGAGTTTGGTATTTTTGTAAGCTACCTCTAAATCTAAATCTTTCACCACATGCGCACGATCTTCAGCCATGAGCGTGAGTTCTCCATGGAACATAATCTCGGAGTACAGAGCAGCAGAGAATTTATTTTAGGAAAATATTGAAGTCGAAGCTTCTATGATATGCTTGAATGTTGTGGAAAAAGTGTGAGAGGTTTTCTCTTTGAGAAGTAGATGACGACGTATAAAGCACAACCATCACTTCGAAATGAAATACATTGAGAAAGATAAATTTAGGTCTGATGCGAGGCTGGGCGTAGAATACAGCTAGTATTTCAAGAATCTCAAGCAAATATATTCCATAAGTATAATGGTCCTACTCGTACTTGTTCGCTACCACCACCGTGTTACTACTCTCCTTTTAGACCTCGCTTAGCGAGGCGGTGACCTGAGGGGAAGTTGAAATTGAGAGGGCGACGGTGACGGTGATGCTAAAACGCCAAGGAACCTACCCGATGATATTTTCAGACACTTACCAGGCTTTTGTGCAGTCAATTTTAAATTTATTCCTAATTAATAAGGATGGAGTGATGTGGTCGTGGGTAGCAATACTCTTAGTTTCTTGGCGGTGAATGAGTTGCGAGATCCACCATAATTAGAGTATACGCTGAGATAACGCGCAATAATATTTGTTCCAAAGTTGAGACAACCCGTTGTATTAAGACACAGAAAACTCCGCAAGTGTTCAGAGAAGATAGAATCATTCTGATCCTCTCAAAATTTACCATGGCAGCACGAGTATCCCAGAATGAGATGTTGAGGCTGCTCATCGTTGCCCCCTGTCTCCAAAGTCTTTCAATAGATGACAATCCATTTTGAATCCTTTGAAGGATGAACGTCGGCGTGCTCTGAGGGGACATGGGCTGGTCGTCAGCCTCTACGTTCATCTTTGCTTCGATGAGTTCTTCGTTAAGATTCTCAAAAAAATGATATGATTCTGTCATCTTCATCGTCTTCATCTTTATTCTCTTCTGGCCTCAACACTCGTTCATTCTGTATCTGCATGTGAAATCTAATAAATTCATGAAGATTGTTGCCAGTCACGCAGAACATATGGTGAAAAACTCTTATCCTTTCAAGACCATAGGAATCTGGGTTTTGGCTTCAAAGATGAGATTATTTCTTGTAGCTACTTCTTCGCACTTGTCTATGGATATATGACTTTGTCTGCCTGAGATTTGACTGTCAGTTCGAACGCCTCACTAATCTCATTCTATAGAAGTAGAGGGAAAGACGACATACCGGCTTGGTAGAGATATTCTCATTCTCATTGAACCATGCTGAAATATTGTTTTCTCCGACTTGCAACACCTCTTTTCCTTTATTTTCTGTTGGGCCATCAAGTCCACGAGTCCAGCCATATTAGCTCCTTTTCCATCCAGGCAAAATATCAAAGCCTTACTTACGTTTGAGCTTTGCCTGGAAGAGATTCTGTCACCTTCTCTGTCATACCACTCGAGGACGCAACTTTCCCCATTTTACTGCCAGCTATTATGTATTTTTTTATTCGTTTCGTTCGAAACTTGTGGAACTTCAAGTTCGACTGCAACTGTTCTATTCTTGTGCATTTTGATACACGGTGTGTTTTAGACCATGATTTTTTCATTTCGCTATTTCAAAAGAAAAATATCCCAATTTACTGCCTGGAAGATTCAAGGAAGGTGTTGAAATTCGATGAGCTAATATCGACAGGTTGATCGCTAAAGACTTGAAGTATATTTTCCTGATATTGAGACTAAGATTCGACAGAGGATCAAACGAGAAATCAACAGAGGCTATATATTATGAGTTGATTGCACTTGTTTGTTTCAAGCCAGGGAATAATTCCTTTTCAGAACGAATCATGAGTCACCCGTCTTTCATGACCAAACAGTACAATACCAGTCTACAATAGGTGACATGCATGCCTTTTAATCCTGGCGAGACGGGTATGCACATCAGAAGAAATACGGTATACGCCTAGAGCAGCGATGCAATTCTGGCTCGCTTACTTTCAACAACTCCAAGCTGCCATTTTAATCATTTATGAAAGCTGCTGGTGAACTATACCCGGTTCCTAGCATCAGTACTCGCTTCATGGATGAGGTAGAACATTTGGAATGTTCCTCACTGTAAGGCTCACTTGATGTAATGAATGACGCTGCCTAGTCCTTGAGTGTATGCATGATCTTTGAAGCTCAGTATAGCCAAGGAAATTCTAAGAAATACTAATAGGTAGAACTGATTGCTCTTGTGCAGCCACACTCCAGTCATGAATTACTATGGTGGTTCATGTAACAGCCTGAATTCGCAACAGCGAGCCTTATACATATGGTGATGGGCGGTTTAGTAAGTTTAATGCTACATAAACGTAAACGTCCCGATTCAAAAACCTCCTCTCCTTAGATTAGCTTCAGTCATTATAACCCGATTAAATCTAAAGTGGATCGATGAGACGACTATCAAAAGGCGAAGGTGGTTACACCAGCCTCGCAAACAGAATACAAATGGAATGGACGCTTATTCAGGAATAACGAAGACTTCACAGTCTCATTATTTCTGCATGGAATCAATGATAGCTGGTATCATTCATTAAATGTATGCTCGAGTATTGAGTGTTCAACATCTGTATTGAAGTTCCCACATATTCCCTCGTGTAACATGAAAATATCGCCCGTATTACTCGCAACCAACTGAAGCAATGGAAGAGAATCAAATGCGATGTTTGCACGAAGATCCTGGAATGCTTGAAATTTTATACAGGAGTAATTCCACCACCATATCATTACGAAGACACAGACCTCCATACAGCTCACGAAGTCGTACACTCAAGTACATTCGGGGATCATCTTCATCTTGCATTGACATCTCTCTTTGTTTGCCTCTACCATGCTCATCAAAGATTCAGTTCTCAGGTGGGCTAAGCATAAAGTGCTAGTGAGCCTCACTTGCATCGCAAACCCAGCACTTCGGATAATCGATTTGGGTAATACTTAGAGGCCAGAAGGGGGCTAATTATCTCTAACTGACATTGTTTCCCACCTAATTTCAAATATAAAACGAATGGATGATGAATCGAATCAGTCGATAAAGAGTATCAATCAGGAAATCCAAACGATCGAACGATCAACCAGTTGGAAAAGATAGAAGAAAAGCGAAAGCGTTGAAGCCTTCCTCCCCCATCTCCACTCCTGCCTCTCACACCAGATCACTCAATCGACTAACCGGATTGCCGACTTTATATTAAAAGACCTATGATAAATTGGATTGCACGAGCGTATTCTAATGTGAGAGAAAATGAACCAACCATCTATTCAGCTCGACAGATCTAGCCATCGAAGCCAGCAAAACCCGCATCTCCTCGCCACTGCAGCCATAAAGCCAAAAGTGCAAGAGAACGGGAAAACTGATGTGATATGATCTATCTAATAACAAATCAGCACAATTAAACAGACGAACAAAAATAGTGAACAGGCAAAGAAAAACACAAACAACCACACCAAATCATTTTATGAAGCAAAAAATTTCATCCCACGCACGATCAGATCTCCCAACGCGCTCGTTTTTCGGGCAGAGTTGCTGTTGTTAGCAACGGAACACGTCCAGATCAGTAGGTCAAGGGCCCGCCAGGCCTAAAGGTTCTGGATGCTTTGTTGACTGGAAATGGCTCGCTTATTAAAGCTACTGTGCTCGAATACAGTACGAGTAGCTGATACGCGAGGTATATGCGCTAATTACGCCGTTTCTCGCCTCCTGTCTCACATTTCTAATAACGCCAGTAATAATAATAATAATAATAATAATAATAATAATAATACTCCACGAGCATCGAAGCAAGATAGATAAAAAAAGAAGAACGCAATATGAAGAAAGACGACAGTATCCTCAGAATACCGGCTCCAAAGCCGCCATGACCCAAGGGATCATCATGATCAATCTACGAGTACATATCGAGGAAGTATCTCCAGAGTCGATGTGAGCAATTTCGATCCCGGATCTTCCAATCCGTATATGATGTAGAGGAGAAAATTGGGTGTCTCATTCTGCTCCTCGTAGCTATATCCTATGCATTGGTCGCTAGCCCGATGACTCTGCAGATATGGAATTTGCGTAGTTCCACTGGCGAAAGTCCTGATTGGAGAATGTGATGTGCGGCAGAAATGGAACAGCCGCATGTTTTAGCAATGAATGGGGTATTTATACTCAACTGCGTACGAAAACAGTGGTGATAAGTCGTTGGCGTCGTCGGGGTTCGGAGGAGTACATGTCAGTCGCGAACAAGATCACAAGGGGGTTCTCTTAACTCAGTTATCCCAAGTAACACATGTTTTACTCATGAGAGGTTACGCTTGGCTGGTGGTGTATGATCCGAGGATTTTTCTTTTGATTGTTTCTCGGATTCTGAAAATTGTATTTCGGTTTCAACTACACAATCATTATGAGACCACAAGATAATTGGCATTACAGAGCATCTTTCATATGATTTTCATACTCAGCCCTCACTATTCTTCAAAAAAAAACCTAAGGACTTAATCTCTTCGGTGTTCTGGGGTAGTCGCAGACCAAATGCACACTTGGCAAATTCAGATACCAAGCCACAACTCTGTCCAATCCAATTCCTCCACCACCATGAGGTGGCACACCCACACTCTTAAACACGTCTACGTATTCTTTGATACCAGGTTGGTTAGGGTCCAAGCCCTTAGATCTAATAACCTCCTCTAATTGGTCTGGTAAATGCAATCTTTGACCGCCACTCAAGATTTCTTGTCCACGCATCATGAAATCATATGCATTTGTGACTGCTGGGTTCTCAGGATCAGGCATTGCGTAGAATGGACGAGCATCGACGGGGAATTTGTCGAGGACGTAGAAGTCAGTGTTGAACTTCTTACGGACAAGTGCCCCGAGAGCTTTTTCTTGAGGTGTACTCATATCTTCAGTGTCGGTGACGTTCCTAAATTCTTCGGGGCCTTCTTCACGAAGAAGCTTTTGTCCTTCGGCAAAAGTAAGACGGACTTCTTTGCCAGCTTCTGGGAGAAGGAATTCTTCCGAGGGGTAGACAGAGCGGACAAGCTCGATTTCTTCGCGGTAGTTTTGGGCAAGGTTACGGAAAATGAAAAGGAGGACACCTTCGAGCATGTGCAAGACTTCGTGATAATGCTCGTCGATTTCCATCTCCAAATCGAGACCAATAAACTATACACACATTAACTTCATTTTCTTTCAATTTTATTTGTTTTCTCACCTCAGTCATATGTCTTGGAGTATTCGAGTTTTCAGCACGGAAGACCGGTCCAACGCAGTAAACTCTCTTTCGGCCTCCGGCAATTTCAAATTGCTTATAGAATTGTGGAGATTGGGCGAGATAGGCTTCTTTATCGAAGTATGGCATCCTGAATACGTTGGCACCACCTTCGGAAGCAGCCCCGATCAAACTAGGAGGGTGGAATTTCTTGAAACGACGAGCTCTGAGGTATTCGCAGAAGTAGTCCTCGACAGCAATTCGGATATCAGCAATAGCTTGGCTGACAGGTGCTCGTTTGTGCATGGCTGGGTTGTTAAGGTGGGAAGCCAAACTGGCAGTTGGGGTGCCTTCTGTGACACTGAGGCCTATGTATTTGTTAGCTCATGGGCAAAGATCAGAATAGCAGATGCATTTACCTGCTGCAGCTTCACTGAGATCCTCTTCCTCATCCAACTTCCCCACAGCTCTGCTGGCTGGTCCCAGTCCCAATCCCAACATCTCAGGGGCCGCAGCTACCAAGTAAACCTTTCCAAGGTGCAATTCGAAGTTCGAAACCTTGGTGCTCTTCACAGGCTCTAATGGCTTCTGCACAACAGCCTCAACTGCGACAAAACTCTCCAGCTTCAACCCCCCAATCCACTTGACCATTTGTTTACTAACTGGCTTCCCCTCCGCGCTCGCACTCACAACACCCTGTATAGTCCAATTGCCCTCCTCCCTCAACTCCACAAATGCCATCTTGGCCCCTTGCATTCTTGCATTCTGAATCCATGCGCGAACCTTAATCGTCTTGCCAATATGTTGTTCTCCGATTTCCCTCAGATGTACACTTTCGGCCTCGATTTTCGTGGTATGTTTGATTTGTCCGTAATTATCTTTGGCAAGATCCTCAGAAGCAGCAGATGCAGCAGCAGCTTGCTTGGCAGCTTGTTCCTCAGCTTTGCGTTTCTTTTCTGCTTCTTTTTTGGCTTTGGCTTCTGCTTTCTTTGCTCCCTTCTTGGAAGGTTGTGCGGGGTCTTCGCCGGCAGGTGGGGCGCCTCCAGGTGCGACGGCTGGATCGGTTGGAATTTCTTTGCTTGGTTCAGCCATACTGATGTAGGTGAAAGGATTGACTGTGATATTGAGTGGTGTTGAGCGATAGTCTTCACGTTTGTCAACAATATAAAAAAATATGGAGGGGTACTTTTGGATAAGTTATGGTCATCCTCTGAGTAAGGTGACAAGAATTTTAGCGCCTAGGTCCAAGCGTTTTCGCGACAGGGGTGGTTTCACGACTCAACGTCTTCAATATGGTAACATGGAATATGAACGAGGCGTTAACATGGCCAAAGTTCAATTTATAAATCACGTACCACGTCGAAAAGTCTTCATATGTCATAACTACCTCCAAGAAGATTCCCGAATCCCAAACTCAACCAGTTCGCAGAGAGGGCGGCAGATGCATGACCCTGGCCACCTTAGCAGTCAGGTTTTCACCAGGGCTCGGTTCCCAAGTTTAACCCCCTTATTGAGCTAGACAGTATTTATCCTATATCGATGGTTTCTTTCAAGCAGAGGATCTGTTATGGATTGAGTAGGTTTTCTCCCTTGATTGTTTTTCCAAGTCCAGCACTTCTGTAGAGTCAGTTGCTTTTCCTGCAATAACTCGTAATTCTTCTGGATCGATTGCTCCTTTCCAGATGATTATTTTATATGCGCTAAACACTTTTCGTTGCTTGACTGTTTGCTTTGAGTCTAATACCTCTCTTGTCCTGGTTCTTTCTCCGGCCCTTGATGTATTCTCAGGGCTGGATGCTTCCCCAAAGTCCAGTGCATGTCTCAGGTTCAACGACTTAATAAACGAGATGCTCAAGACTTGATGTCTCAAGTTACCAGATTCCAGATTCTTCGTCTTGCGGACATGACTATAAGTTCTTTGTTCCATGTGTGAGGTACTGAGGATTGTAGCTTTGCATAAACAGGTGCAATGCTAGGTACCTCGCAAATATTCTCAATATCATGGATGCTAGGCTTGGGTATTGATAAGTCTCTTCTTTGGTTGCTTGAATGCTAGTTCTTCATTTTGCTATCTAAAGTTAGACTTCCATGATTTTTGCTTCTAGTTGTTCAAACAGCACAACAAACAGTTCTTTTTTATATTATTGAAATCAGTTGCTAGTATGTCTCCTTGTCACTGGAATAAAAGTCCCCTGTTTTACGAATGAATCCTAGATCCTCCCATCTCTATTTCCTAATCTTGAGAATAAAGCCTCATCGTTCTCCCACTGGAAATTAGATATGCACACTCCTCCTGGCTTGCGTGTATGGTAGTCGATTATATGTCAGCTGGACGTTTGCATTTCTCTCCTTGGATCATTGAAACAGAACGCTTTAATCTTCTGCCTGCTACTTTAAATCGATTAATCTGCTTCGCTCGTTGGCTACCTACCACTTTTGCTCTTCCTATCACCCAATTCCTTTTTATTGGCTTCACGACCCTCACCTTCCCTTTTCCCTGCCCTCTCCTCTTCTTCCCACTTCTCGAAGTCTATTACTTGTACTCTACTCGTATACCCGTTCAAAAGGCTCAACTATCCACTCCACTATTGTCCTAATTCATTCATTCACGCATAGGGATTGATGAGTGAGGCAAGATCAAAATCCATACAACCCCTCAGGTCTCATTAAACGTATATCCTTCTCAACCTCCACAGAAGCTATTGTCTAGACTAGTCTTGAAATAATGAACCTAATCTTTGCCCCTTGATACACGCATAGTTGCTTCACCCGGTCAAAGTAGTCGCCTCACGCAAGAAATATCAAAAACACTTGCATGTTAGGTATTTTCATAATTTCCCAAGACACCAATTGTATTTCCCACCAAGCACGATCATTCGACTGAGATCTTATGCCGGTAAATTTTATTAACCATCGCTTACATATAAAGGCCCTCCCTCAATTTCCTCTTTCAGCACCAAATAAGCATTCTATAAAAATCCTTTATCTCCTTTCATATCCATATCTAATTTTCTCACCAAATATAGTCCTTGAGAGTATTCTTTTCCCATACAATCACTCCTACCCTCTTCACACAGTCCATCATCGAAACAATCAGCCTAGAGAAGACTGAACCACTTAGCAAAAGGAGAATTTCTAGCCTTCTCAGCAGCACGAGGTGAAATGCCTTGATTTTGGTCCGACGTCTGTACTGGATTCCAGTTACCTACGTTCATCGCAGCTACCAAAAATGAGCATAACAGCTTTCACTCAGGATCGGAGTTCCAAAACTTACACATCTCTAAACCCTCGAAATTAGTAACCATCTTTTGCATTGTCGAGGGTGTCTGCCGGGATTTGCGCAGGGGTTTAGTAACTTTTGAATGGTTGGTTCGCATATCGTGCATAGTAGTTGCCACAGTCGAGGAATGACTTGACGAACGATCTCGTCCGTTCCTCCTAGGTGACATGGCGACAGAGCCAGACCCAGAAGCATTCCTTGCTAATCGTTGCGAGCTGACACCCGGAACAAGTGAAATGGTTGCTCGGTTGAGGAAAGATGGGGGATCGATATCCATTGGGTCTTCAGAGCAAGATTCATCGGAGGTAATAGCCGACTGGTTGATTCTCACGTCCTCTAGTTCGCCACTGCTTGTCAATTTAACCTCAAATCCAGACCAAGCCCCCGAAACCTTGTGTGTAGATCGAGTCTGCGTGGAACTCTCACGGGATGCAGTTCGAGCAACATCAGGCGTGTTGACTGTCAGTTGGCTATTTGTATTATCCTGCTTGCGATTACTGCCAGGCCAGAATCCAGGTCTAGTTCCAGCATTTCTAGGTGATGCCTGCTGTTGTTCAAGAATCGGTGTCGGGCTAGTTGCGGTCTGGGGTCGGCGCAAGAGAGCCGGGTTGTAGACGTTGCTCTTTCCTCCATGCAGAGAAGTAGCAGAAGTGAGGATCAAATAACGACTCTTCGTAGGAGGGAGTGTGCGATCACCAGCAGGAGCAACTTGAGATACAGATCCCGAAGAAGCGCCCCCAGATCGATTAGGATGGTGGGGAGAGGCGGGGGGCTTGTTTAGTTGCTCGATTAGTTGTTGCATATCTTGAGTATCGTGTTGCGTTTCGTTGCGAAATTCCCTCTCATCATCACCAACAGTCTTGCCTTTGCGAGCTGGTAACCCAACTGCCCTCCTAAACCCATCGCTCTCCACATCCTCATCCGTGTACATCCGCAAGTCCCTCATCAAGGCCGAGCCCGGCGAGAATAACTTCGCCTTCCACAACTCATCAAGAACAAGGTGTATTCTGCCAAAGTCGACTCCATATTCGCCACAACTGCGTTCCACAAAATCCTTGTCAAACATCTCAAAAAGAGGGAACTTTCCGCATACCCTACCATACAGGTTTTGCTGATGTGCTGGCAATGTCGAGAACCGCGTGCGAAACATGAGGAATACCGCAAGATGCTGGAGATGTTGAGCTGGGTCTCGATGCAGTGGTCAGATGAATATCTTCTCGGGGATCCTCAAGTTGTCTGGTTTCGGAGCATCAAGTTGTTCTCTGATATGTATCTCTCTCAGTTCATTACGTAGTACGCCAAGTCCCCTGAGCGCCATCTTTCGCACGAGCTCATCTCGCTCCTTAGCCAGCTCCTCATCAGTCATTCTGAGTGGATGTTCCTCCATCTTGGAGTTACCTCGAAGATGTAGAAGTCGACGCGACGAAACTTTCCGTGGGGAAGTTGTATATTAAGGTTTCGAGATTGTTCTGCGAAGATGATTTTGTAATTTTAATGGTAAATAGACGATGGATTGTTGACGACGGAAAGGATGGATGACAAT
The DNA here is from genome assembly GCA_002162555.1 of Monilinia aucupariae. Classification (NCBI taxonomy): domain Eukaryota; kingdom Fungi; phylum Ascomycota; class Leotiomycetes; order Helotiales; family Sclerotiniaceae; genus Monilinia; species Monilinia aucupariae. The sequence continues at coordinate 709,447 of NGKF01000004.1, forward strand.
TAGGAAGAAATTAGTGACAGCAATGAACTCTCATATAGACCCATATACCGAGCTGTACATCAACATCGGCTTTTAGATTACCATGCTCATAAGCCCTTGCGACGAGGACAGCAAGCAGCATCGAATTAGTTAGTATGCTCTATTTGATACGGCTTGTACCTTATGAATGATCTGCCGTTCTTCCTTTTCGTATATAAGCCTGGGAAATACTCATCATATACGAGTACCCAAGTGCATTTTAGCACCATAATCTATTACGAATTTGTGACGAGACTGGATGGGATACATTAGCACATTCATGGAAGTGAATCTGTGTAGCTGTGAATATACTATTTCTTTCATTTCTCCCGTTCAAGCTATCTTCATTTTTGCTAGGCTTGGTGACTCAAAGGACGTCTCAAGTCTCTTTATACACACTGTTTGATCCTTGCCATACGAATATGAGAATTTGGGGTAGGATTACAAAGAGTGTAGTGAATAAGATACTTATGTTTATTTCATCCAGCTGACATACAACATGTTATATAATGAATGAATGCATAGTTGGATTAACTGATGCTACAATACCCAGCTCCTTGCCCCTTGCCCCAAGACATACAAATACAAATATATATAAAAAATACAAAAGTAAAAAAGGAAATCTTGAGATAAAGACGTACTTTTTCTATATAGGACAAGGACCACTACAATGAGGTCACAACGCATCATATCAAGATCCCTCAAAAAGCCCCCTTCAATATAATCTAACATGTTAAAGTTTGCAAAAAGTACTAATAACTACATACATACAGCAGTCAACAACCATTAATCATTACCGGAGTCTAAAGAAAAAATTCCATCCTCTCCTCTCCTTGCCTTGTCTTGCCTTACCTTGCCATCACCCCAATCTCCAATCTAGCCAAGGTTAACCTATTCAGCAAGATGCATGCGAGTCCCAAACTAAACCCATGCCAAAAAAAGAGAGCCCTCCTCCCACCCAAATCATGCCGAATATGAATGCCAATGAAATGCAAACGAATCCATGATACAACCTACAAACGCCTGGGCGAAATAACAACCTTGGTTTTAGGGATGACCCCCTCAAGACCTTATTAATCCTATTGATACGTGAATCGCTGACAATGCATCTCGATCCATATCAAACCCCCAAGTCCCGGTACTCCAAACAATGCGATAATCGATAAGACGCCTTCTATCTTATGCGTTCATTAAACTAACCCGTCTGTCCCTCCCCACAACTTCAATACTCGGTCGATGGCACCTTTCGTTCCGCACAAGAAAATAGATTTATGTGGTTGTCTCCCCTAGCAGCACAAGCCAACATCATGCGATGCGGATGGAAAGCTGTGGCTGAAATAGGTGATTGACGAGCCTGGTGTAAGAAACTCGAATATGGCTCCACTCTCGAGAGTTCTCTGCCGTCGAAATTGAAAACTTTGACAGTATGATTTCCAGTTCCACTAGAGATAAATTAGTAACATTTAAGGGGTGGAAAAGAAGTAGACTTACACAGCGAATACCGGAAGATGCTCATGGGTGCTTGCGGTACGTAAAGTTTCCTTTGTTGCTTGGATGGTTCGTAGTGGTTTATCCATTCGAATATCCCAAAGTTTGACTTTGCCATTGCGACTAGCGGAGAGAAGCTCTCTTTGCCCACCTCTTTGCATATGCACACTCTTGATCCATACTCTGTCGGATTCATCTTTCCATTTCTTAACCATAGCTTCTTGCGGCTTGTTTCGAGCATCGAATACTCGAATGGCTCCATCACCAAAACCGGCCACAAAAACATTTCCAGTCATCTGATCAGAAGTTAAGGAAGTGACGCAAGAACCCGATCGCGCATTGATATCCACAACACAGAGCTCTGGCGCCGCAGCCCATACTCTAATTACCTTTACATCGCCAGCTACCAAAAGCTTGCCATTCACCTGTTGCCAATCGAAGACCATTCCAGAGTTGACATTACTTGGGACAAGGTGAGTCAGAGCTCTCCATGCCGAAGCGACCTCAATCTTTTTATGGGAGTCATAATTCCTATAAATTCGAATAACACCATCCGAAGATCCTGTCAACAAGAAGGCCTGGTCGTCTTCATTTATGAATTGGAGGTCACTAATTCTCGAGCCTTCAGGATTGCCGTTGGAAAATCGACTTAGGCGGTCTTGTTTCTTCCAGTCCCACACACAAATCGTATCTCGGTCATCAGAGACAGCAAGGTGGTCTTCAAATTGATGGAGAGTCATCTTGGAGGGCTGACTAGAGTTGTTAAAAAATCCGGTCGCATGAGTCCATTTTCCATTACCAGCGATTTCTTTCTGGGGCTGAGTCTCGCGCAATATTGCTTCATTCCTCGATCTTCGCCACAGTCGTTCGTTGTAATCAGTGCTACCAGGTTCTTCAGCTTCGTTGGGCTTCATCTGTGGTTCACGGAAATATTCAATCGACCATTCCAAGAAGCTGCTTTCCAATGGTATGACAGGCGTTTCCGAAGATTTTCGAGGTTCGAAGCCGCCTGAAGTTGGCTCATTTGCTACATGATATGTGCCTGGAGTAGATGCAATGTCGTTCTGCTCCTGTGGGGAATTAAAGTCGGGCGGGAGACGTGATCGCATCGGTAGAGAATTTCGCTGAAGGCCTGGTGGCTTCAAGCCAGACCTGCCAGTGGAGTCAGGTGGTGTAGCCTCACCGGTGGAGCCACCAAAAGGTAAAGAAGGCAAAGTGAATAGATAACTAGCTGTTCTTTTAAGTAAGCCTTGCTGGCTAGATTGTACACTTGAAAAGTTATCTTGTCGGGTGGGTGTGCTAGGTCTTTGCTCGGATGTTTGCTGTTTCGATGCCTTTGGTTTCGCTGAAAGTCGGCTTATATCATCAAACAAACTGCGTGCTGCAACTCCAACAGGTGATTGAAGGAGCGACGCATGAACACAATCCACAATGATGGTTGCGTTGCGCTGAACCTCAGGATGAGGGTCAATTGTCATGATAAGTACATGTTTCCAAACCACAGCGAAAATGGAGTTGTGAGATAAACCCTGAGCCGTGGCTTTAATGGTACCATCCTTATTTCTGTTATGCATACAAGCATAATGCAACCCCATCTTATGATCGTTTCCATCGTCGACGGGGGGGTATCGCCTGTACTCTCGTTCTTCCTGCAATTGCTCGAACGCAACTACCCAGAACTTGTTTTCATATCGATGTATAAACTTGGAGAAGTATACTAGAAGTTCTTTGCGGACCATGGCATTTCCATCATTCGCCAATTCAATCACAGTCCACGATATTGACTCCTCATTCCGGGCAACTTCATCTGTTAGGTCAGGGATACCAAGGAAAGTTGTCATCGCGTATAACATAGCAGCTCTAACTTCGCAGCACACATCACGAACCAGACCAGACAGTTTCGCAGGAGCATTTTCCCGAATACCTCGCCATTTCGCTTCCGGAAGATCATTCCAGAGCTGACTAATGCAAAGGCACGCCCACTGTCGCAAGAGTGGATTATCTGCGTTCTGCAGGTGCGTTAAACAGTAAGTCATGATATCTGTTTGATTGCAAACATTTTGACCTTGCTTGTATCCATTGCAAAGCATGGCCAGAATAAAGGCGCACATAGCTTTATGCTCAAGGCTGTCCACCACTGGAAGACCCTCATTGGGTTTCAGTATACTTGAAAAATAGTTGTAGCCACTATCTTTCAGAAGATCTTGTTGACATGTAATATCAACAGCCAGAACACGAGTCCAGATAAAGACCATCACGGGTTTCAATTCTGCTGCAGCTGATTGCAATAGCTTCAGAACATAGGGGAAGATTCCGATGCTCAAAGCAAGATTCACGGCCCAAGGACCCATATCAAGAAATTTCCCTAAAAGTATCAAAGCTCGTACTCGATGTTGCTGGCTGAGAAGTACCTGCAGAACCACTGGAAGCTGATCAGGAGCTTTGTGGGTTACAGCACCCTGAGTTAGGTAAACCTCAAATGCTGTGAGCTGTTCTGTGAAGAAACTCGAATTCTGAAATTCGTAATCTGGAAGTTGTCCCGCCTCCTTCTTCTCCAAGGATGGTAATTGGGCTAAAGCCATTTCCACTGCTAAATCCCAACTTTCCCAAAGAGGATGTTGATGAGTGTCTGGAAGCTCGGGATATGATTGTGGATGACACCCATACGCAGACATGATTCTCTGAGACAAAAGAAAGTTTCGGAACAAAGCTGCGACCATTAGATCTTGCCTGAAGAACTTTCTGAACAAGGGCCGGGGGAGGGTGGTCCAGGCTATGGTATCGGTAATGGCTGTGAATATCCAATTTAGCTCTCCTAGAGGGGTCCGTCTTTCTTGTAGCCTGCCAGGAAGTTTTTTAGCCCGCTCTGTTGAAACTTGTGAAGGGAGTGGATTCTGGAGGACAAAGAACCATAGTGCCATCTCGATAGGGGTAGTCAGGCAGGCAGTGAATACATCGGCCGGAAGTAGAGGATTGGTGGGTAGATTTTCCTTTATGCCACATGCTGCAAGGTGAATGTAGGGCTTGTAGTTTGTGACTATATAATTCGGATCCTTGTTCAGATTTTCAAGCTCTTCTTGCTCATGCTTTTCAACAAACCTGTGAAAGTTGTGCAAGATATTTCCTGAATCTGAACAATCCCAAACGAAGAATGTAGGTGCTTGTAGCCACGTTTGTAGATCATACAATGAGACTGGAATGTACTGAGTATAGTTCTTGTTGAAAACCCAAATTTCGCCGGATGAGGTAGGCTTCGGAACACCATGACCATTGTAATGGAAGAGAACTCGTTCCTCTTTAGCATTCCGGCGAAGCGATATACAGAACTTCTTTGTCTCCTCCACCGATGGGTCCAAGTATTGCTTATATCTTGTTCGAATTGCCAAAGTCTCGTATTGAGCTTGTAAGGATTTTCCAATCGTTTCCAGGGCCTTTTGCACTGGAGGGTGTGTGGGATCCTGCCAGGCCTCTAATTTTGCACCTGGTGTAGTCTTCAATTGATCAGGCGGTTCAACTCCAATGTTGAGGCATATTGCTAATGCAGCAGAGACCGTCTTTAGACGATCTTTCATCCTCCAGTCCTGAAGTTCATATCCCAATGACTTAGGGTTGCCTGTTGTCTCATGTCTTTTATCTGTAAAGTACATATACCAGTTCTGTTGTATGATGTCAGTGCTTGTTTCCGGATCTGCATCCACATAGCCATTTCCATATCCCCAGCTTGATGAAGATTGAGGACGGCAGTAATGCGCTCGGCGAAGTGCTGAGCAGTTTTCCGAGACTGCAAGTACAAATTCAAGATTTGCGCTGAGATAGTCTGTATATTCCTGATCTTTATTTGACCTGGGTGAGAAGAAATCAAAGCTTTCAACAAAAGAGGAGTAACTTAGGCTCCCGACATAAAAGTAATCATCCATGCTTTGATAAAAAAAAAGGTATGCAACGAAATATACAGTTTGCTCATGTCAAAGAGTGGTCGAAGAATGGTCCATTGAAAAGAGAAGGTATGTTCAAAAGTATAAACGATCAAAGAACTGAGATACCATCATTGAAGGAAAGAGTGACTTAGACTTACATTTGCTAGTTGCGAAACATATTCTTCAGATGCATAGTTAGTTCCAAATCCGTGTCGTTCTCCCCAATCTTGTACATCATCCTCCATATTTGCATCTTTATCTTCTCCTCTCGGGCCGTAATCACTCCTTGACCTTTGAAGCAGTGCAGTTGGTCTGCGCCGTGTTCTATCTGGTTCTGAATCGTCTGGTGATGATTCTGCTGCGACTCCAGCCGAACTTGTTGGCCCTGCGCTTGCCAGTGTTGATCCATTCTGCGCCATAGTGTGAATGCGACCGGAATTCACCTGCGGATATGGCGATGCAGCTTCTGTGCCATTGGCAGGCTGGACTGGGTCATTGCTCACAGTATGTCTTGAATTCATCGTTGCTAATGTGCCATTCATACCATTCATTACTGGAGATGAAATTTGGAGTTGTTGTGAGCTGGGCGCAGTGGCGGAGGTATAGCTTTGTGAGTGAGGTGGTTGACTCGAGGGTGAAATTAAATTTGGAGAGGGACTTGATCGGGATGGATTATATTGTTGACGATGAGCTCCATGTTGAACCGCAACTGCTGTCATGATCTTAGATGGGGAAGTTTGCCCTTCTTCAAATCTCAAACGCTCATTGGGCAGTTGGAAGTTGAGGGAAAGAAGAAATCGAGGCGGTCGAGAGGGCGGTCGAGGTTTCGGTAAGGCTTCGCGATAGGTTGGTGAAAGTGCTTTAAGATGGTAATCTGATGGCCGTTAGGGAAATAAGTCGGAATTCAAAAGCAAATCGAAGTTACAAGCCGCATCTCCAACAAGGACCAACAAACAGTGTGTGAAAATGATTACAAACTGACTGACTGACCTGCAAATGGGTGAATTATACAATCATATATGTGCATGTACCACGAGGTAGGGGGAATCAGCTTCAATCGGAGCCGTAATACTCGTATATTCACAAGTGAATGAAAGTATTTATATGTGCATATATATATGCAGGTGTGAATCGGATATAGGAATATACCGTCCGTATCGAGGTATTTAGGTAATTCTTGCACTCAAGTCCTCTCGGTTTACGAAATACATAGCACGTCAAAATTGGTTGTCATAATTATAAACTGCTGAAGACCACGGTGACCACCTCACGAATTAGTCGGTCATAAGCGAAGTTCTGGCCGCTTGTCTACCGCGACGCCACAACTGTGGCAACACGGTTAGAGTAGTAGTTTACGAGTTTCAATGATTACCTAATCATTGTGGCTTGACATCGAGCACCCGATTTGTTATTATTCCAGAAGATACGGAGTAGATACCGGATATCCATTGCTGTAATAATATCCTTGGGAGGATGGCCTTTGATGCACTCTTTCCTCTTTACCATTCGCCATCTGCCATTTGGCATGGGATTGATGCAGGTCATCTGTTAAGCAATCTTGAAGGATTCCACCGCTAGACGTGTAAGCCCCCAGACAATGCACCAATTACATGTTGCACTCGCTTCCTTTTCCAGACCATCAGACGAAGATGGGGGGAGGGGGGAAGAAAAGAAGAGACTCCGTGAGGGATGTAACCATTCCCCGGATCCTCCTCAGCTTGAATCGATTTGCAATAATGGTACTGCATAGAAGCGTGCGTGGTAGACCTTAGAAGGGTCAAAACTCTATTTATCGATCTCGTCACTCGTGGATACATGGCCACTTCATATATTGGCTTGTATAGCCCAGATCTCCATCTCTTCTCATATCATTTGTTGAACGGACGGGGATGTAGAAAGAATGTGACAGTATTGTGGAGAGGGTATCACACGTGATCTAGCTTAATCATTAGTCCATAAGACGTTATTAGTATTTATTAGGTAGCGATCAATATAAAATTGATCTTCACGTTGTGTATAATATATATATATTCAATTAAAACGAACAATTCTACTTTTTCATGGGGGCCTAATCCGGGATTGTTTTTGTACTATATATTGTAGTTTGTTTTCCATTTTTTTTTGATCGTTTTTGGCCGTTTTTCTTTATTGTTTAAATAATTTCTATGAATTGGGTATGGCGTTTAATTGTGTATATTAGATTAATGTTGTATTTGATGTAAATTTCGTTTTTATTTCCTTTTTCTTTTGTTTGCCCAATAAACTTTGCGAATCTTTTTGATCTTTTTGGTTTATCGAATATCAATCAAATACCCAACGAATTTCGTCGAATTTTTTCAAATGTTGATTCTTGAATTTGAGTATATATACTCTTCAAATAACCCTTTCTACAAAATTTTATTATCTTTAGAAAAAGCAATACCTATTCAAAAAAGAATATTCTATATATCAACAAATCCATTAGCTTTTGCTTCTATATCGATCGGAATATTAATATTTGAAACACCCCTTCCCTTATTTTTTTAAATATTTCTTTTTATTTAATACTCATCAAACTCTTTATTTCCTTTATTGATTGCAAACTAATTTATATCGATTTTGCAAAGCTTTTATCCCGAATCAAATCTTATAAATTTAATCAAATATATCTTCAAACTGTTTATATCGAAAACTAAACTAACGAACTTTATTACCCCGCCTTCTATATTGATCGTTAATATAAACCAAACTATAGTTTAGTTTATCTTCTATAGCAAAAAAAAAGAAAACGCTGATGAATATCTTAAGGATTTAAAAGTTTTTATAGGATTTGCTGAAAATAAGTTTTTAAAGGTTGCGTTTCGATCAAGTATAAAAAATAAAGTATAAGATTAATACTTTAACTAAAGCAAATTAATTTGTTCAAATTGATTTGAATTTAAAGTTGCTTTTGCTATCCAGTTTAACAAAAAAAAAAAAGATTTCGATGTTAATTATTATATTTAATAGTAAATATATATTATAAAACAAGACAAAATTAAATCAATTATTTAATATTTCGTTTAGGCTATTAAATTGAACAAAACAAACCTTAAGGAATTATATTTTGATTTAGCCTAGTATATATTAAAAGGAATAAAAGAAATGAAGTTTCAATATTATGTTTAAAGTTATTTAACTTAAGTTGGAAAGCTTAATATCGAAAGCCAACTCAAAAAAGAAGTTATATTTAAAAACATTCGTTTAATTGTTATTGTTGCTATAATATTAATTGGTAAACTTAATATCTTTGATAAGCAAATCCTTTACAAAGATCTAAATGAATTACGGAAAGTTAATTAAACTAAATTCAATTTCAAGTTTTTTAAGGTTTTGAAAAAGTTTTAATTCGTTACTAGCCATTTTGGCGGTATAGTATTACCAAATCAACTTGTTTTTCTTTTTTACAATCTTGCCACTCAACCAATCATACCATCTAATCCGTTTGATGTAAAACCAACTTTATATATAGCAAAAGCGATTTGTTATAATTGTATAGAGATCGACCATATTTCCTTTATATACTTATACTTGCAAATGTTCATCTAAACATATTAAAAAAACAAAACCAAAATCAATAATACTAAAGCTTTACAATTTCAAACCATTTCTTTTTATAGTTACAATGAAAGATATATTTAACCTTAACCAATAACAATTCATTTAGTAGAATTAATCTTATCTAACCCAACCAAATGGAACTTATAAATATTGCAAAACTCAACGAGGAACTTTCCTAAACAAGGATTATTAAGCAAATTATCGAATCCGAATAAATTTTATATAATCTCGTTTGTAATGCTTTAATAAAGTATATTTACAATAACAATACTTCCAAATATTGCTTTTCGCAATATTATACTAATTGTACGTTTTGAAAATCTTTGCTTTGAAACTTGCATCCAAGCGATTAGAATTATATATAAAGAAATAAAAATAGCTTTTAATTATGCAAAGGATATTTAAAAAACAATTCTTATCGCAAAATCGTTTCTTTATATAATTGAAATTAAGAACAACTATATTACCCCAACAAATAAGTCTACGCAAACATTTTAATACATATTGATGTATCTCAACGTTATACCAATTGTATATTCCGAAAGTTATCGTTTCGAAATCTGTATTCGAACAACCGGAATTATATACAAAGAAACAAAAATGGCTTTTAATTATGCTAAACATACCCAGAAAACAATTTCTATCGCAAAGTTGTTCCTTTATATAATCGAAATTGAAGATAAGCATTTCATTTTAACAAATAAGTTTGCGCAAATTCCCTAATATATATTGATGCATTTTAATACCCAATCCTTTACTTAGAAATACTATTAAACAGACCGCGGTACAAAACCTAAATCAATTTCTTTATTAGTCCATTACTTTGTAAAGATTAAATTGAGTATTGTCGAAAAGTTAAATAATATTTGCAAAAGCTAAACCAAAACTGTTCGAACTATTTAAAAGCTTAAAGATTCCGTTTTTATTAAGATTATAAAGAAGAAAGATATCCTTTATTTCGATTTTGGCGAATTTTTATACAATATAAACATTACTATAAAGAACATTTAATTCTTGAATCGATCGCTTTAATAATAAGGGCAATTAATTAAATATTTATAAAGCATCAATTCGTTCAAAAAAAATCAATAACATTTATTAGTTATAACAATCACTGCAACAAAATCAGCGTTAGAAATCCTAAACAAAAAGCTAAGAGATTCAAATATTATTAAGAATTTCTTTGTTACAATGTATTTAGATAGAGTTTTATTTACTAAAGCTTTGATTAATAAAGAAACAATGATCGAATTGATTTCTTTAAATATAATCTTTGAACTAAATCTTTAAGTATTATTGTTTAAAGAAGGATGATTTTTTAAGGTTGTAGATGATCGATGTATCGAAGTATAGAGTTATATAGTTATCGAAATTATAATTAGTAAAATTCGAATGTGTATTCGGGTTATAGTATTTAAAAATGATAATATTTATAATATATTTTTGTTCAGAAATTGGCTTTATTGTATAAAAGCAATTAAGGATTATCAAAAAAGTATTCTAACTATTTATAACAAATCCAAAGTTTTGGTTCCAGTTTCGATTATAAAATCGAATGTTTTATTTAAGTTTACTATCGAAAAAGTTGTAAAGATTTTATTCCTTATAATTTTACCAACTAGATATAATAGTTAAATATTCGCGGAAAAGGATTCAAACAACAATGATTTACTAATAACAAATCTTAATCTAGATAATCTTATAAAGGAGGTTAAAGAGATGGATATCGCCGAATATAAGGCTATATACAAATCGGGAAAAGCTATACGCCAATAGGGATTCAAGCGTTCAATTAGTATAAAGAGCAATTTGAAATTATCGAATCCAATACTTTTGTTTTAATATTTAATATACTTTATAACGATAGCTACGAATTAACTATTATACTTGCCAACAGCTTTACACAGCAACCAATTAATATATCAAATCCTTATACTCCCTTACCCCTAACCTACAAATTTGATAAACCAATCCATTAGGATTTCGCTTTTGGTTTCCCGGTCAAAAAAAAGCCAATCTTATGCTTTTTTAATATAACGCCGGAAAAGGTCATTAAAATATGGTTTAATATCAATAGTATTAATTTTGGGGATATAATAAATATACTAAAAAGATTATTGGAAGCGAAAAAGTTATATTACATTTGGAAGGATTGCTTTATATTATATCTTTGAGATTTGCGAATTATTGATTTAATCGAGCATACAATTAATCTTTTTCTAAAGACTATCCCAATATATGTATAACCAAAACGTTATACTTTTAAAAAGCAAGAATTCATTGTTAAAATCTTTTCGACTATGGAAAAAGCAGGCATTTTGGTATAAGGATTAAATAGTTGGGAAATGTTTATCAAATTCTTTTTTAAGAAAAAGGAAACTATTGATCTATAAGTAATCCATAATTTTATATTGATTAATATTAAAACAATTAAGCTAATATATTTAATGTATGATATAAAAAAAGTATTAAATACAATTATCCAGTCTTTGTTTATTTGTTTCTTTTTAATTAACAATACAAATAGCTATTGAATTGTAAAAATCAAACCGAATAATAAATATAAAACCGTAATCATTATTCTTTATAGATAATGGCTATATTGCCGGATAGATTAAAGTTTGAAAGAAATATCGCATATATATAATTAATTTATTGATCTAATTTTCGACCCGTTACTAAGCATTGATACTATAAGCCCTTTTCTCATATTAATCGATAATTATAAAGATGTAGAGTTTGCTCTATTCATGGATAACTATATAAAAAAAGCCATAAGATTTGATGCTTTATTCAACTTTTTATATACTAAATACTTTCTTTAAGTAGCATAAATATTTATAAATTTAGCCTTATATAAAGCAAATTTTTTCTTTAATATTTTAAATATATTGAATTTTTTGATTACGGCGAAAAGCATTAAACCATTCTTTAAACATTATAATAAAATCCAAATATAACCAATTCCTATAACCAAGATTAAACTAATAAACTTTCTATAGATAATGTTGTGGTTGCAAAGATATATATCAAAAAAAATAAACTATATAGTCAAATTGAAAGCAACTTACCAAAAAAAACGTTTTATAGTATTGAATTCGAGAAAACTATCAATTCGAAGGAAATAAATAAATATCAACAAGTTCCAATAAAATAACGATCAAAAACGATCATTTCAATATATCAAGGATTGTATCGTAAACAATATATATAATGAAGCCGATTCGATAAAGTAATATTATTTTGTTTGTAATATTAATAAAACTAGAATTGAAAGGGTTTTGTTTTAATTTCAGAATACAAAACCGGGAATAAAAGTTACTAAAGGATTAAGAAATAATATTAAGATAATTATATTTCTATTATTTAAATTGAATAATATAAAAACAAAGTATATTACTATTAAACAAAAAACTTTAACAATTGTTCAATATTTGGTTAAAATATAGTAGTTTATAATAAATAGTTTTTATTCAATAAAGATATATATTAATTATTATTTTTTAACTTTAACTTTTATTAATGTTAACAATATTTACAGAAAAATAGTACGATAAATTGATCGATTTACAAAATACGATTTCGAAATACATTATCGAATAGACAAATCCAATTTAATCAATATAGCAAATAAATTGAATCGTTTACTATACAATTTATAAGATAAGTTTACCTGGTTCAATTCCAAAAAGCTAGTATTTATAACGAATCTCGAATTTGAAGTTTTGTATATAAAACAAAAAAATACCGGAAAAAACCAGTTCGAGAAGTTCCGAAACCATTCAGTTTACAATCCTATCATTTGCTTTCTAAAAAAAGGTAAAAATAAGATTAAATATTTTAAGCAATTCAAAAAACATTAAATAAAAAAGCAAGCTATTAGATTTCATTTATTAAATAATAATCTAATATATTATAAACGGTTTTTATCATCTCGTTCTACGAAATGTATTATCGAAAACGAAATACCAACGATATTAAAATAAGCCTATAATATATATGGTTATTTTAGTATAGCATTTTTTTTCTACAAATTGTAAGGTCAATTTTATTAATTTATACAAATAAAGAATTTAGAAACATATTGTTTTATTTGCGATATATATTAACGAATAAGCTTAAAAAGAAAAAGCTATAGGATACACTTTATTATAAAGTTTGAACTATAAGCAATAATTGGCATGGATTTTCTAAGACCCATTAATCTTATAGATAATAACGGAAAAAAATATATTTTGATTATAATGGATTATTTTACAAAAATAGTATTCGCAAAAGCATATATAGTAACTACCAAAGAATCAATATGTAATATATAAATAACTCATTTAGCTTCAATTTTCGGATGGCCTTTGTATAACTATATAAATAATAAATCATATTTCGCTAATTACAATATTACAACATTGTTTAAATCTTATAATATTGATTTAATATTTGCTTTAATCTTTAATCCAAAAAGTATAGAATTAGTAGAACAAACGGTTCAAATGATAACTTTATAACTACAAAAATGGGTAATCAAATAAAGTTCGAAATCAACGACATTTTGAAATTATATATTAAGTAAGATATTATTAATAATTAATACCCGCCTTATTCGTATATATGGGTTTTTACCGGTTGATATAATGCTAGGATATATACCAATATAATTAAAAAAACTAAAGCTAAAAAAAAAGCAAGCGATTTATATCGAAATTCAGGATGAGTTATTAAACTATTCCAAAGAATTAAGCAAAATATTAAAAAAACATTAAATATTTTTATGGGAACGTTGAAACGAAGAAAAAGATAAAATTGTTAAATCAATTGCAATATTATATAAAAAGATAATAATATCGCGGAATTTATAATGAACGAAACCTAAACTAAGCGATCTGGTATTTATACAATACTACAAATTGAACAAATATTATAATAAAAAATTGGAATCAAAATAATTAAAATCAAGGATAATAATAAACATAGTATCGAATATTTCGGCTTTAGTTATAAATGTTTACAAAGATGAATCAAATAAAAAGTATTATTTTAATGATCTTAAAGTTTATATACTTTGTATTAAAAATTTGGATTTCATTAGATTCCTTTTATACCCTACTAATCCAAAGTATGTGATAAATGCAACAAGTATAGATTTCGATATAGGAACAATAAAGTATACAAAGCAGTTTAGCAATCGATACTGTAAAAGGGAAGAAGATAAGGAGTGGAAACAACAACCAAAAACAACAAAAAGAATGGCCTTCTGGGAGAGAGCAATACAACAAGAAGGGAATAGAGGCTAAGGTTAGCTAGATTGATTATAAACAACGAAGAAGGGAAAGATAATCAGAATGAATAATCTAGGTTATAATGGATATATATACAATCAAGAAAAGAGATAATAAGGGAAATAAAACTCAATAAACAAAACATAACATAATAATCTAAAATATAGTGTAAAAAAAGTATAAATACTTTTTATAAAAAGCGAGGTTATATGAAGGTATTAAGTCCAAATAATCGAAGCCATTTTGCAATCTTATATTCTTCCCTATTTCATCTATTAATCAACTTCGATCAATTAAAAACAAAAACAAAAAAAAACTATAAAAACAAGTTTAATCAAGTCCGTATATTAACAAATAAACCAATATATTCATCTTGTTATACCAACAAAATGCTTCAACAAAATCCATTGATCCAATATCCTTTAATACCGGTTGCCAAACTTTACAAATTCGCAAAGTATCTCTTTGCAAATCCATTACATTTCGAATTCATTATTTCGATTTTAAACACTTCGAGAACTTATAATCATTTGCTTTGCATAACAAGCGATTCCTTTAATACGCAAAACGATCTTAATTTGCGAATAGATTATTGTAATAAAATCTTTTCCTTAATACGTTATTTTTTCTTCGAAGGTCCTGGATCTTTATTATTTTTAAAGGATTTGTTTTAAAAATTATAAATGTTAAAGCTTAGGGAATATAAACGATTAAACTTTTGGTTATTAAGAATGAAATAGGAAAAAGCAATGAATTTTTTATTTATAGAAAGATCGATATTTAGTTTTGATATATAAACTATTGCTAAACGATCAAAAAATGAGTATCTTCTATATATTCTTTTTCGTTTTTTCACTTCTTTGAAAATCTATACAAAAAAAGCCAAAATATTCTTTTTTGATTCTTTGTACTACAAATTAAACTACTTTTTCGGTTTTTACAACAATTCCAAAGCGCTTTTCTTTACCAGCGTATTATCCCAAAACAAAATTCTTATAAATATTTACTCGATAAAATATACAAAAAGTATATAAATATTCATTGAAAAGTTAAATATTACAAATCTTTTTTTCTTTAATATATTCTTATTAAAGATTAATACCAAATTATAATATAATTTAAATACCGCTGAATATAATATACCATTTTCAAAAAGAGATAAAGATTAATTGTTATTATTATATATCACAATTATATAAAAAACTATAAAAGTATATAAAGGCTTAATGCTTATAATAACTATATCAATCTTAACAATTGTTTTCGAAACCAATATATTTATTAAATCTATAATAACTTTCTAGTTCAATTCCGTATTCTTTTTTATAACCTTATAATCCTTAAAGTTAATCTTAAATAACAATAATTATTATTTTTCAATATCAAACAATAAAGCTTTAGGGAAAGTTTTAATTGATTCAATCAACCAAAAAATATTAACTTTCTTCGTTAAAACAAAAAAGGAATAGATTTAATACTCGATTTCACAATCGTTATGAAAAACAAAGAATATAGCTATACCATATAAATTGTATTTCTTCTTCAAACCAAAAATATCCAAAGCATTGTTATATACAAATAAATGATTAGAATTTCCAGTCGAAATATACTTTATTATAAAGAAAGGAATTATCAATAAGCAATACTCTTTATCAAATCTTTGAAAAACCGTTTTTCGCTAAAAAGCCAAATCAATGTATACAATTTATTATATTGAAAAGAAATAAACTATATATAAAAAGTTATAATCTTTTTTTTTTCAACAATAATGGTATTAATATATTTTAATTAAAGTTCGAATATTATTTTTAATCAAATCGTTAAGAATATTTAATATTGAAGTTAAAATCTAAGTAAATCTTATTAATAACAACATTCCACAAATATTTAAATATATAAAAAGATTTATCTTATTAAAAGAAAGCTTTTAAAAAGCTAACAAATTAAAAATTTGTTAATATCAAACCTTTTTTGTAATAGTATAAAGTTTAAACTAATTATAAAACTTTTTAAAAATATATATCTTATCGATTATATTTCTTTTCATATAAACTTTCGTTAACCTATTATTTAGCTCCTTCATTTTGTAATGAACGATTTCTAAACCAAAGATATTTGCCAATTGTTAAATATAATATAAATATATATTTGCTAGATAATAAATAACCAATTTAACCATTTGATACCATCCGATTCGTTTAACAATATATCCTTTTAACAAAGCTTGAAACTATACAAGATTGTTGTTAATAATTGCAAAAAAACATTTATATATTTTAAAAATAATATATTCATTGATCTTTTGATATTTAATAATATAATTACTAGATTTAATAAAAGTCCGATAATGAATTATTATAACGTTTATCAAGTTTGCTTTATAGTTAACTTTCTTAACCAGAATATTAATGCTTAAATGCTTCCAAACTATTATATTATAATCTGTCAATTTAGTAGAAACATTCAAATCCACATTCTCAATTTCGAATATAAATATAAATCGAAAAAGCGTTTTTAATCGATATTATTCATTATCAATATTTAATAAATTATACTTATTATAAAGAAGGCCCAAATCTTTGATTTCTTTATTAATCTATTCTATTTTAGTCTTTTTCTTCGATACAATTAGAATAACTTCTTTAAACTCAAAAAGTATAATCTATTAATCAATGCGATATCCTTATCTCTATACTCTTAACAATTGATGCATCAATTCACCATTAATATTGTCGATTGTATTTGCTGGTTCGAAAATCCTAATAATAATATATAAATCTTTAACAAACTAAGAACTTTATTTGAAGATGAGCAATGAAGTTAAAAGTCTATTAATAGGAAATCTTGCTTAATAATCCATAATATTGTCTAAGTATCCTTTACGCTTATATCGAGCATCCTTTACCTTTTTGATAGCAACTATATTGTCCTTCAAGTAATCTTTTTGAGAAATACCAGTAATAAGCTATACCTTATCCCAGACCATATCAATCATCGATTTATTCATAACTTTTTTAAACTTATATTGCAGAGTTAATACAAAATGATTAAAAAAAGTGTATATATTATATTACAATTCAATAGATCGGTTTCTATACTATTTCAGAATCTACAAAAAGTAATTGAATTTTTCTATATACTATACTTTAATAACAATTAAAAGGACTATAAATTGTTAATCAGCTTTATCGCGTTTAATTTCCTCAACTAACGAAAATCTTAGTTCATTCATTATAAAAAACAAAAAGTATAACAAAAATAAGAAATTATAATACTAAAGAGCAAAGGGATATAGAAAATCTAATATAAAAGTGTAAAGAATTGTTATAAAAAAAATGAGATTTATAAATATAAAAAAAACTAAAGAATCAATAAATAAATAAGAAAAACAATTATTTGAAAGCAAAAGAATTAGTATCGAAATTAAAGAATTGTAAAGTTGATAATACAAAAGGGTATAAAAATCGAGATATAGTATATGAAAAAGGTTATTGTTATTAAAGAAAAGGATTGAAATGGAGAGGAAAAGAAAGTATTGATATAACAAAAAAACAAATTAAACGAAAGCAATGTATAATATAAATAATCAATAAAGGAAAACAAATGATTTGATACAAATAAAAGGAAATAAAAATCATTTTGTTAACAAAGTAATTGCTTTATTTATTAATAAATAATATTGTTTTTGATAATAAATAACTCATTCATTTGAAATGAAATAACAGATCATAAATAGCTTTGAATAACAACCTTAAAGGATTTGGCCAATCCATTAAACAACAGTAACAAAAATTTGATCAATTTATCGAACGATAATATAAACTGACATCCTTAATGAAACTGGATTCTAAAGCTGAGGCTCTGCATCAAATTCAAAGAGTTCAAGATTTTGTTCATATAGATCCTAATCTACGAAAAGGGATTTCGATAACTAAATTAAACTGGCAAAGTTGATTTTTTTCAGATATCGAATTATTGTTTGTTAACTGATCTATACTTTCTAAAGTTTGTCCAATAAATCTTTTAGATAAAGAAACTAAAGCTTTCAAAAAATCTTCAATTTCCAAATTGTTATTTTCAACTTTGTTTAGTTTTATCGGAATAATTATATTGTTATATTAAATAAACTTCTTAAATTTATTATTTATATAAATTCTATATAAATAAGTTTTATTCAGTTTTTTCAAAATATAAATGTTTTTGTTTATATTTGCTTTTGCTATTTGATAAAGTTTAAACTATTAATATACAAGTTTTCGCTTTTTTGATATATTGATTTTGTTTAATAAATTATTGTACAAAACTATATCGCTTTATTTAATATTCTTTTCTATTACATTATGATTTTTGTTAAAGCGTTCTTTTCTATCGAATCGATAACGTTTCTTACGCAATACAATTTCTTAAATATCCTTATCCCTTATCTCAAATTAATATATGCGAATAATCAACAAATCGAATCTCGTCTTTATAGTATCTCAGTTTAGAACTCTTTATATATAATATTTGGTTTCGATTGGTAGAATAGGATGCTAGCTATAGATTATATAAAAGAAAATAAAATTGATAGGTTTATGAATAATAACCTTATCAACCATTAAAATAACGTTTAAATGTTAAAGCTATTTTTCTTTCCCTTTCGTTGCTTTAATTAAACCATTCTTTAATAATTGATATCCATATTCTATTGCTCTATTTATTTTCGAATTATATACTAAAATCTAAACCCTATTGATTTTATATTTTGCTGCAAAATATTTTATATAATCTTTATTCTCAAGCTTTTCATTTATAACAACTTTTCCAAATATACTATGTCGATAAACAACATTTTAAAGAAATAATGCGATATTCTTTGAGTTAATAACGTATAAAAGCTTTGCTTTGATTTATTCAAAAAGATCATTATGTAGAACCATTAAGTATTTGTAGTCATTGTTAATAAACATATAAATAACATCTAAACTATATTTGGCCTAATATATACTAATCCAAATCGAATATAACGGTTTTTTTTTAAGATTTGATTTGCGAAATTGATAATTAGAATAAGTTTTGATAAACGTTTTAACTTTTTGAAACATATTCGTTCAATAATATAGTTGATAAACTTTATTGAATATGCTTTTCACTTTTTTGTAATTATATATATCATACAAATAAGAAATCAATTCTAAATGTTTATTTTTGTTATTAATAATTCGTTGATAAAGTACATTTTTTGATCTATTTTTAAATAAATATTTATCCCGTATATTAAATCCTAAAGCTTTTTTCTTGAACTTTTTAAAGTTTAATATTATTATATTTATTGGTTTCTATAAAGTTAACAAATAGAAAGCGATTTTCCGATTATCTTTCGAATACTTGTTGTGTAATATAATACTTTGCGAATTTGTAAAGTTTTGTAAATTATTTATTGCTACAATGTTATTAAGTTCTTTAACAATTCAATCATTAATATTCATTTTATTTTCAAGAAGATTAAAAGAACTTCGAGGTTGTTTTGATAATCCGTTGGTAACAATATATAATGCTTTTTTGATATATTTAACTTTAAAATCGAATAATCGAATTTAAGCGATCTATTTTGTAATCAAAGCTTTAAGTAAATCAATAGTAGCATAATTGAATTGTACAATCAAAACTTTAGCATCAATCTCGAAAATAAAATATATACTATAAAAATCAAATCTAAACTTTTACAAAGCTTTTAGAATACTACAATATTCTTTTTTAATTGCATTGTAATTTTTTTTAATAATATTTTATATTCCATTTTCAAAACGAACCATTGTTCTTTTTCTATTAAGCATTTAATCCAAATAAACGCTTTATCCCTTAAAACTAACATCAACATTGTATTTATTTATTTATTTATTTATTATGTTTAACGTCTATATAAGCTAGCTAGGCTCTTGACCTCCCGAAGGGTACTAGAGACGGATGATACACTAATGAATTGTAAACTCAAAAGCTCACCACTTAGGTATATATTGTATGATATCGCTAGGTTAAAGCATTGAAACTGCTTTCTCTCAGCGGTTTTTTATAACTTTAGCTTTATTAAGCAACTTTCTTTCATCGTTTAAAAAAGCATCTTATATTGAAAAGGTTAATTTTTGTTTATTATACTTAAAAAAAGTAAATATTGGATTGTATAGTAATTGTATTAATAGAGAACGTTAAAAGAGCAATTGTTACATTAAATTGCAGTTTTTATATCGTTATATAAAATATTGTACTGTGTTTTATAAGTTACACTTCAAATTAAGCTTCAAAATAAAACAACGAATAAAAAAAAAAGCAAAAAGATAAAGAAAAAGTCGAATAAAACATTGTATTGAGTATTATCCGGGGTGCTGTTAAGCTTTTAATTGCAAAATATAAAGTATTGTATTATTGTAATAAAATACTCGAATTTTTTTGGAAAAGCAAAAAGTTATTGTATATAATTGTACCCTTCTCGAACAATCGTTAATAAATAAACAAATTTAAACAACCACAAATAAAACTTTTTGGTAGAAATTTTGCAAAAAACGAAATGTTTAGAGATTTTAACTTTATTGTATAGGTAATGAGTTTTTATGTTTTTGTGTTTGAAATGTTTATAATAAGCTTTAAAGTTGTTGTACCTAAATCGTAATATTAATAGTCTATATAATGTTGATTTAACAAGTTTAAGCTTTATAGGCTTTTTAAATGTATAATTCAATTATTATTTGCGATATCCTCCCGCTAACGTAAACTCGTTTTTGTTTTATTAATTATCCATCGTATTACGGATTAAGCTTTATGTTATCGAATTTATTTTGTTAATTGTTGATTGTACGGTGGATTTTGGGTCTATTATATTGCTCTTTGCGTTTGTGTTTGTTAGTTTATTTGTTGCTTTGTTACTAATAATCCTTTAATGTTTAAGGGATTATTATATTTTAACCGCATACTGATCAATAAATCTATAGCTTTTTAAAAACGCTTATTGTAAAATATCCAAAGCATTCGCGTGTTTGTATTATATCATCAAAATGTTATTGATATAAAACCATCTTTGTGTATTTATAATGATTGGTAACGTTAACGTTTTTTGTAACCCCTTTAAAGCGTTTATTGCTTTTGTATCGAAGATATGCGAAAGTGTATTAATTGTACCTTTGTCAATAGCAACAAAATCTTGTCCTTGGTAGATTGTATAATTGTAGTTTATGTGTTTGTCTATATCATCATACAATTCGGACTTATCGAAAAAAATAATAATTGTACTAAAAAGTAAAACATTTTATTAATCAACAAAGCTTTTTGTTGTTATTTCTTTATCTATCCCTTTTATAAAGTCCGTTTTATATCTGGGGATATAATACAGAAGAGAAAGGATTGGACGAGGCGCTTTTGGGAGTAGCCGGTCCACTATCTATAGCCTTATGCTGCGTTGCATACAATACCTTAATGCAATTAGGCGTATAATAAACGGATGGCGTATATTCAGTTTTTTAAGTCGAAAAGCTATATTAATACAAATATATTCTAAAGTTATTTTGTAAGGCGATAAACCTATATTGCATAGACTAGCCATTATAGATATAATCCTCTAGATTGGTAACACACTTTTTGTTGCTATATTAATCATTTTGTTCGTTTTTGTTATATATAATCCCATACGGATATTTATTATAATATTTTGTAAATAGTTATCGCCCACGCTCAATTTTGTTCGTTCCGAGTACTACGCCTTTACCCCGTATAATAACAAAGGCAAAACGTATATAATTGTAGTTTTTTGTAAAAAAATTGTAGGGGGCTTATGTTGTATATTGGTAAAATGCTTGATATGCAATGTTATTTTCCGTGCTTTTTCCATTCGTTCTGTAATATGCTTCTTGAACGTAAGTTTGCAATTGAATCATACTCTTAACCATCTCAATATCAATTGCTTTATATTATTTAATACATTTATTGTAAGCCATATAATTAGTATAAAAAAAACAATAGTTTTCAAAACGTATACATAACGCTTATAAGTAAAATATATCATCTTCAACTTTTCTAATACAAAAACGATTTTATTAATCTATCCTCATATTTCGATTCTTTGCATATTTTACACAATCGCCGTAATATTCTTTTTCAATATATTGCCTATTTTGTATAACGCAATATCGTCCGCATATTCGAAGCGAAAAGCCTAATCCTGGTTCAGAAGTTCCGCTAAGTAAAGTATATAAAGTATTGGAGATAGGGGTAAACTTTAAGGAATACTGTATTATACCTTTGATTTGTTTGTATACACATCCTTTAGCCTAACCATTATTTTGCGGTTCTGTAAAAACGATCAAACCATTTTCAAAAAAACTATAAACCAGCCTTAATTTTGTATTCTTTTTAGTAACCGCCGGGGTAACAACGTATTAAATACGCTTTGAATATTTATTGTAATCAATATAATCTTTCGTTTTCTAGCAAAAGCATATTCTACATTGTGTACGAATGCTGTGATTAGGTCCATGGCCGATTGTTTAAGCAAAGCTTTGTAATGCTAAAGGTTCAATGTATCGTACATCAACGCCGTTTACATTATCCGTTTCGCAATAGTTTGTTCTAGATCTTTGTTTATACAAAATAGTAGGGCTATCAGACGCCAAAAGTATACAAAGCTTTTATTTTTCTTGCCGGCTTTGGGTAGTATTACTATTTCAATTAATCGCTAGATCTTAAAGAAATAGCTTCTTTTGAAACAATATTTGAAAAAATTACATAAATATTCTTTAATATTATCCCAACAAACTTTCAAAAGTTTAACTATAATTCTATCAATTTTTGGCGAAGTATTTGAAACCTTGATAATGTTCTATTTTATTTCTTCGAGGGATACAATAATATTCCAAGGGAGAGTAAAGATATAATTTTCTAATATCGAATTTGTATTTAGATTATTAATACTATTGTATTTGTATAGTACTTTGTCCAATAAAGCTTATACTTTCTCTTTTGTATTTTCGATCAATTGACTGTCAATTATAAGCAGCGGAGCTTTAAAGAAGGGAGCCGCTTTGTGTTAGTTTATTATCTTATACAGGTTTGTATTATTCAATGCATTATCGATTATTCTTTTCCAATATTTTTTTTTCGTTTTGCGTATTACAATAAATATCCGTTTTCTATCCTCAAGGATTTTATCAAAACGTTTGTATAAGTTGTACACTATTGTATTCTCGTTGATTCATTAAAACGCTAACTATACCCAATTGTTTGCTGGTTGCTTTACAGTTTGTATCGATCATTGAAATAGGTTAATAAACTACTCCACAGCTATTTCCAACTCGATATTCGTAACAATATTTCCGATTTTTGGTAATTAATATACTTCGCTTTTTATCAAACTAGTAAATATATATAAGCCATTTTCGATAATCTTATATCCAATGCATTTGCTAAAAACTATATTTTGCCCTGGAATAGTAATGATTTATGTATAATAATCCAATCCATAATCCATATCCCAACGCACCACCATCTTTACAAAAAATATATTGAAAAAGATAAAATTAATTATATACCCTGCGCGATAAATAAATATCTCTACCTCGCCAATAAAATCCATATCAGTATTTTGTAATTAATTAATAAACAAGGCTCTTTGAATAATTGATAATACTCTTAGTTCGTAAATATTGTGTTTTGCGTTGAAATCCTTTTCGATTAATATACAAAGCGTTAGGGTAATATCTATTGTATAATATATCATTGCTATAGTATTGGGTTTGCAATAGATATTGATTATATGATAATTGTTTATTTTAAGCTATACTATATTTTTATAATATTCACCACACCTTTATTACGCTTATATCGTAGCTTTTTGCTATATATACAATATAATCCTTAATCGCTCAACTTTTCTTTCGATTGCTTTTTTCGATTTCTACAAATTGTAAAAAGTATAGTATTTGTATACCAAATGATTTTATATCTTAATACCCGGTGAACTTTAAGGTTCTTAAACACAAACTACATCCACTTCGTTTTTGTAAACAAATTAAAACAAAACACTATATGCCCCCGCTTCTTTTCCCATGTTTATCTATACCATCGTTATATATAGGGTTAAACTATTCTTGCAACCTTCGTTGCTATGCCGATTTGAGCCTCTACTCATTAAAAGAATCGATAGCTTCAATCAATTACATGATCACTGCGGCATTGTCATTATCGATATCCATTACATTCTCAATACAAACCTTGTATACGCTATTCCATAACAAAAACTTTAGGTTTATCTAACCCAAAATTGCTTTAAAGCATTTCGATGCTTTATTTTGCGATATTACTATATCTATTACACATTTAACGTTATTGTTTGTTTTCTTCGAAATCGTTAATATCTGGATTTTGATATGGATAAACATTGAAATCCAAGCGGCGCTCAATTATATAAAGCTTTGCATACTTTGGAACGTTTAAGAATTTTAAATCCTTGTTTAAAACATACATACTATTTGCATAATATATATAGCTATTTTTAAAATACACGCTTTTTAAATCACTCGATTATTTCTACAAATCAGTTCCACCTAAGCTTTAATTAAATTGTACTATGACTTACCTCCAACTATACTATAGAGCGCCAACAAACAGCCTTTGTATCCTGCTGAAAACGGATCGTAATATTCGTTGTATTTCGTAAACACTGGGTATAGCTTATACATCAATCCTTAATGTTTAACTTTTGCAATACTACAATTGTTGTATTATATAAGTCTTATACAACAATAGATATTACAATAAGTTTGGCAACCTTATTTATAAAGCTCCATTTAACTACAAAAGAGCAGAAAGATAAAAAGAAAGGTAGCTCTAAATAAACGAAAAAAAACGATCGAAATAGTAAAACTAATTACTTAAACGTTCTCTGTATCGTTTCCAAAACTTTTGAAGCATTTAACTAGAATAATATCGGTCTGGATTCAGGCCTCTTTTTCTATCATCTTTTTAATAACTTCGACCCATTCATCAATTGCATTGAACAAAATGTTTAATATTAAATATACGCAATAACTATACTACATCTTTAAAAAATCGAAACGTATAACTCCGATGATTTCATAAATCTTTAATCTATAAATATCCTTTATTAAAACATCCCTTATCTTTAAAGATTTAAAGTATAATATCCAGCCCAATTTGTATCCTACCATTTTCGGGATATCTTTATCTTTGATACCCAAAATAGCTTTAATTAGGTTCTTTCGAATTAAGAAAAAGCTATTGCGATGTAGACCCATAAAAAAAGCGCATTTAACAAAAATGCGTTTATTCACTTTTGTTGTTTTAGCAATGTTTTTCTTTGCAAAGTTTGCTTTAAAAACTCCACTTTAAAAAGCAGCCAAAGGCCTGCCGATTTTGAAAATCTTAACAATCCCCATCTAAATCGTAGAAAACAAAATTGTTGTTGTATTTTCCTTCGCTTTAAGGATTTTAAAGCTTTCTTTGCTTTTGGAGGTTATGCCCGTTGTAAAAGCATCTACTACATACTCCAAAATCGCTTTTTGGATTAACAAAATAATATATATCTCTTTTTGAATAAAAGTTTTAATAATCCCCTTTAAAAAGTTAACAAATACATTTATAAACTTGCAATAAATTGTTGCTTATTGTTCGGCCTTTTATAAAAGCCCGTTGATTTTTTGAAGAATTGTTAATCTTCCCAATCCCTCGAATACAATAAAAAGGAAAGATATAGGTTTTGTTTTTATTTCAATTTAAAACTGAAAAAAAGTAAACAAGAAAAAATTGCGTTGTTGTATATAATCGCTATCAATTATCCGCATTATTCTTTTAAACGTAGTAAAGCTTATTTCCGTTATTCGGATTTAAAAAGCGCGCTCTGTATACCTCTCGCAAACATCAAAACTTTGTAGAGTTTGTAAAGTATCATATGCATATCTATCGGTAGTGAAATATATCATATCGTCGTTCAATGCGTTGATTTTAATATTAAAGATTTTTGATCTTTTATAAAAGGAGATGTGATCGATTTGGTTAAATAGTATAAAAAATAGAAATCATTTTACGCCAAAGCATTGCATCAACATTGTAAACAATATTATCAACCTTTTTTGAATTATTGTATTGCAAAAGTATAAAAGCAAAAGTGTGGATTAAAGTATGTTTTAGAGAATCTATAGTAAGTTGCTTTAGTTTTGTTCAAATAAACTTCGCATTTTTCTTTAACAATCGATACAAAGGATCTACTTTTTTGGCAAAGTTCTTCACTCAGATTCGAAAGAAAATATAAACTTTAAAAAACATTCAAATATCATACTTATTGAGTGATATAAACTAATCGATAATCTTTTGGATTTTTGCATTTGTAGGAGTTTGTTTATTAATATTATAAACATAATTAACAATCTGAATTTCATTTATATATTATTCTAATTTAGCTTTAATTGAATAATTCGCTTTTTTTAATCGTTTAAGCGTTTTGTTAATGAATTGAATATACTTAAGAATAAAGTGTTTAACTTTATCTTCGATTTTCTTTATATTGTAATTATTTAATGAACTTTTAATTCCAATATCATTTAGGAAAGACAATATTATAGTTAACGAAAGATTACCTAAGATTTTTAGAATAATCCTATAAAACTAAACCATCGAGTTTGTTGTTTTCTATAAAAAAATTGTTTATTGTAATAAACTAAATAGAGTTTAAAATATAATTATATTCCTATTTTCTTTTGTTAAAAAAACTTGATTATAATTAAAAAAGAAATCGATCAAAAAAACAATTATATACCCCGCAAAATTTTCAACGAAAGTATCTATATCAAATGAAAGATTAACATCTCGAACAATGATTTTGTTCAATTCGATAATAGTATTAATAATTCTATAAATACTAGGGATCTTTTTCTTAATTAAAAACCATAGATTTCTATATAATTCTTTGCAATACTCGAATATTCCTTAATTAATACGATTTTAAAGCATTTTAAAAACTATTTGCATTAAAGCTTTTGAAATCGGGAAATTTACTATTTGCTATACTATATGCGGAACTGTATTGATCTTTTAGGGAAGCGCAATATTAAGTTACACTTTGTTAGTATGAGTTCAATCAAATACTAAAGCATTTTCGCGGTTCAAAAAATATAATAATAACAAATCTCTTTCTTGTTTAATAAATATATCTTTATACTTGATTTCTTTTATACGTTCAAAAGTTAATCGATATCCTTCAGATTTACTATTAAATTTTAATATCAAATACTTTTTTTATTTACTAATAGGTTTTTAATAAAAAAACATTTTCTTATAACGTTTAAACTAATCTATTAAACCTTTAAAACCTTTTCCATCTATATTTGTAAGAATATTGAATAATTAAACTTTATTAATTTTGTTTTTGTATAAAGTATTAATAGAAAATGGAAGATTCTTTTAGAAATTCTTTATCGATACTTTAATCATTGAATATACAAATTGTACAATAACTCAATGATATTTATAAATAAACTTATCATCGTTTTCGAAAACGATTAAATGTTCAATATATTCTGATTTATTAATATATAAATCTCACAGATCTGAAAATAGAATACGGTTTTCGATTAGTTTCAAATAGATTAACACTTTTTTCAATCATTTACGAAGTTCTAAGTTTAACAATTTGTAACATTTGTTAAATATCATCTGCTTCTTTAAAAGTTCTATTTCTCGAAAAGGATTTAATACAAGATTATCGATATATTATTTATTGGATATATCGGAATCTAGTTTTTTTTATTAATATCGGAGAAATGTTTATTATAAACCATTTGCAATGTTTAACCGCTACACTAAACATTTGCATAATATTTATCATCGTTATTGGTAATTGCAATATACTATGAACTGTATTGATAATTAAATGTAATTTCGCTAATAATAAACCATGGCATACTTAATAGAAGCTTGTTTTAAACATTTTTCATAATGTAAATGTTAATTATATTTGTAATACTATTTAAAGAAACTTTAATATTCCTATAAATACTTATAAATTTCAACTTAACTATGTTTATATCAATAACATTTATATTCACCGGGTTTATTAAGAGATTTAAAACTATACATAGTTTATTATTCATTATATTAATAATAAAACCATTGTTAAGAATAGCTTCAATTAAGCTTTGGTTATTCAATAGAATCTTAACTATCGATAGCTTTTTACAATCTCGATCCGTTTTCGAAATGTATACAATTTGATTATACACTTTCTTTTAATAGTTTAACAAAGCAGTAGAAACTGTATTTATCTGTACCAGAGGATTGTATTTAAACATGTTACAATAATTGATTTGTACTTCAATAGATTTTCGATTTTGAGCTATAATAGTATAGGATTCCAAAATAACAAATGATATGTTGTTAACAACTTCGAGAAGTTTTGATGTTAATGCTTTAGATTTTGATAAATCATTAATCTTAATTAATTATCTTTTTCAAAGTTCGAATATTGTTTTAAACAAAAAATCGATAGGAATAGGAACTTTAGTTTTGAGGATTAAATGTTCAATTTGTTCAATTGTACCATAACTATTAATTATAACCAAAAGGATAAGTTTTCTTTTTAGCTTTTTAGAAACAACTTTTTTAATAATAATTAACAAATCCATTTTTGCAAAGTTTTAATTATTCGAAAGTGTATTATTTATTGTAGAATCTGGAGTATTGAATAAAGAAGATCTAATTGTTTAAACTTTTGTAGAGGTAAAAGCAACAAGTTTTAAAACCATATCTTCGGGTTTTTGCTTTAAAATGGAAATGATTTTTTTTGCTTTGTTTTTGCTAATATATTATTCAAATTGCGGTATAGTAGGTTTAAACTAAATAACAATGTTAATATATTCCAGGATAAAGCTATCTAAACAAAAAATAAAAAATGAAATCGAGTTAATATTGTTAAAAAAATGAATATCATTATCAACAATCTTAATAATATTAATATGTTCAATCGATTTTATATTTGAATTATCCTCTTTATTCTACCCATTCATTTTTATATTAACCAATACAAAACGTATTAAAGGATTTATATTCTTGTTATAAAAGATTTAAGATAATTTTATTTAATTTTAATTCTTTCTTCAACACATAACACCGAATCTATCGAAAATAATTCATTCTTTTATACAATACTTTTTGAAAACTAAACAATCTTTTTTTATGATATGGCTTTTATTTCCAAACTATACATTCTAACAATAAAAGCAAGATTTGTTATAAGCTGCATTAATCTTCGCTACTTTATCATTATCGAAGACTTTAATAAAGCTGAAAAAAGCCATAGACTTTCCCGTAATAACAGATTTAACTGGGAATGCAATGCTTTTAGCAATGAACATTTCGAATGTTTTGGTTAGCGAATTTATTTTATTATCATAATCTTTGAAAGATGTAGACTTTTTCTTTTTAAGTTTTTCTATAACCTTTATAATGGTATCAATTATTTTAACATTAATCTTCTTTAATTAAGCTTTTTCTTCAAAGTCTTTATTATAGTTTAATAGATTTGTATACTTTATATAAACCATGTAGATTAAGGCTTAAATCAAAATATAACGTTTTTTCAATAAACTATCAATCTTATCAATAAACTTTAATCTTAATCAAATATTTAAACTTTCCAAAAACAAAAAAGCAACGGTTTCAATAGTAATCTTTTTCTTTGTCATAAGTCGAGTTGTAATAAAATTGTAATTTTGATTATAGATTAATATATTTTCGAGATTATACTTTTCCTTTATATTGTATTTAAATACTAGAGTTTGCAAATAGTTTTGGCTATACTTTAATCGAAAAATGTTTTGTACAACATATTCCGCTAAAAAGGCAAGTTTGAAAATCTTTTTCCAATTTCAACCAGATGATTTGTATTCATTTATAACCTTTATATTAAATCGAAAATCATACTCCATTTGCTTAGAAATTCGATAATAGAACTTTTTTTTAATCATATTATACTTTCGCTTAAAATCCTTTATAACTTTGTACTATTTTGTTGCATTGGTATTATCGAATTATAATATTCTTTTCTTCTCCGCGAATAACAAATTCTTTTTATTGAATTTCATAAAAGCTTTAATAAGCTTTTTGATATTATTTTTATTGAATATAAAAGTATTTTTATTTTGTTTAAAATCTTCTTTAAAATCAAACTTGATTTTAAAAAAAACAATGATTTCAAGTTTTGTTTTTATAAATTGTTTGCCTTTAGCATTATAGCACTTGCCTTTACAAAGTTTCGATTTGTTAGAGA
The DNA here is from genome assembly GCA_002162555.1 of Monilinia aucupariae. NCBI lineage: Eukaryota > Fungi > Ascomycota > Leotiomycetes > Helotiales > Sclerotiniaceae > Monilinia > Monilinia aucupariae. The sequence continues at coordinate 740,028 of NGKF01000004.1, forward strand.
GACCAAATTGCTCGTTGCTAATAAACCCATCAATCTTTTCGATTTTAAAATCTTTGAAGATCATTGTATCGAACGCAAATGCGTTAAGACCATTAATAGATTTGGAAGATATAATTGATTAACAAAGTATTGTAATTTAAACAATTGAATTGTATAAAGTATAAGTATAATATAATCGAAATATAAATTTTTCGATAATATAAATAAAATAATAAAGAAATGATAAGAATAATATAAATAAAAAGAAAACAAATCCTTAGTAATAAATAAAGGATTTTAATAACAATAAAATCTTTATTCATTTCGGCGTTGATACTTTATAAATTCGCAAAGTATTGTTATACATATTTATCAACACTGAAATATAATATATCGATCGCAATTTGGTTTATACAAATCAATCAAAACAATGTTAAATCAATCAAATAGATAATCAAAATATACTTAGATCCTTCCCGAAGGCTTAGTATTTGCTATACCCAAACTTAAAATAAAATTTTTATGATTGCGTTAAAATTCATTATTACTTATCATCCTACAAAGTTTATTCATTTTATATACTAATCTTTAACGTTTTAATTACAAATACTTAATCGAATCAAAATATAATTAAACCGATTTAATAGTTATTTAAAGTTCCGATAGGTTGTACTTTTCCTTCTCCAATTTGACTTTCAAATAATAAACTTAAAGATGTAAAGCTATTTAAAGGCTTTTTAGCATTAACAATAAAAGCTATATAAACAATATATATTGAATTTTTCGGGTTATAAATTGTAAAGTAGATTTGGTATACAATTTATAAACCAAATCATCAAATAAAGAAAACTATTGCTTTTGGTAGTAATTGTTAATCCTATAATCATTTCGCATTATTGTTCGATTTGTGATACAAATGTTGTCAAATCTTATCTTTATTGTTGTTATATCTAAATGGTCGATATCGAACGAGAATACAATTGCTTGCGATTTGGATTTCTTTTCTTCGAAATATAATCCATTTTGTTATCTTTACTCCCTTTTTATTCTTATCGAAAGATACAATTCCATATCATCATTATCTATAGTTTCTTCATCAACTTTTCCAATATTTTGAATTCCCTACAAAATACTCCGGTATATCGAAAAAAACTTAAAATTGTATATTGCTTTTATAAATAACTAACTTTGAATAAACCTTTGTTCTTGCATAGATCATCAATATAAAAAAAAAAAAGGTAAAAAGTAAAAACAATAACCAAAAATAACAAAAAAAATGGTTTTCTAGAAAAAAGCAATACAACAAAAGGGAAGTAAAAGCTAAAATCAATTAGATTGATTATGAACAACGAAAAAGAGAAGGATAATCAAAATGAACAATCTAGATTATAATGAATATATATATAATCAAGAAAGGGGATAGTAAAGAAGATAAAACTTAATAAACAAAATATAACATAATGATTTAAAATATAGTATAAAAAGAATATAAATACTCTTTATAAAAGGCGAGGTTACGTAAGGGTATTAGGTCCGAATGGTCGGAGCCATTCTACAGTCTCACAATACATTAATCTAATTTATTTGTTTATAAACTAATACTAAGTAATATTAATTTTTTAGAATTAAAAAAAAAGGAAATCAACATTAACGTTCGAAATGATATTAAACTAGCAAATTTTAATAATTCTAACAGTATCCCATGCTCATTTGCTATTGTATAGTATTGTAACGAATATTAAAACCATATGTTGAGTTGAATTATATTTATTCTTACAAATATTATTTAATAAAGAAAAAAATTCATTTTTAAACGAAGGATAGTTATAAATATATTACAAGCGAAGCGTTGTTAACAAAAAGAAGAAAAAAAAACTTTTGATAAAAAATGTTTAATTACTAAAGTATCTATATTAATGGTTAAAGTAATAATTAGCGATAAGATCTTTAGTTTTTGATTTAAAAATTACAATAACTCTATTATATTCATTTTCGAACAATTGGTATAATCTTTAAAAACTTTTTTCAATTTTTTAATTATACTTTTTTCTATTAGAATATAAGGGATATTTTATCAATATTACTATTATATTTCTTTCATCCTTCAAAACCCTTTTATTTTATTCCATTATATTTAAAGAAAAGAAAAAGAATATAAATTAATTCAAACTAGTTCTCAACCTTTGAAATTTGAAAAACATTAATAATATCGATTATGCTTTCGAATAAACTAAAGTATTTAATACTACCTTTTATACTTTGAAATTTATAGATTCGTTAATGAATATTTTATCACCAATTCTAGAGTATAATATTTTCAATATTCAGATCAACATTTTCATTTTTCCCTTTATATCGAAAAAAGAGTTAACAATATCCATTATAGTTATATATTAATCTAATAATAGAATCTCATTATTTATTAGCTTTATTATTTACCAATTTCAATGTATGTATATAACGATTCGAATGGTTATATTATTTAATATAATATTAATAGGTCTTAACGCTTTCTCTATCATTTCGGATGGCTTTATTATTTGTATTAAAATGCATTGCGATAACTTTCGTAATCTTAATCTATTCGTGGATGACGAAAAAGATGAAAGTATTAAAACTGAGTATCTTTCAGTTTCTGATATAACCATATTTAAGGAATATATTATCAAAAATCTATTAGCAATTGTGAAACGATTTAAAATATTTAAAAAAACCCTTTAAGATATATATTATTAATTTATAAAAATAGCCAATATTAACAAAACTTAAATCGAAAACTTTTGTAACAAATTGATTTACTTTACTTCTAATAATCAATATATAATCATTTTTCTTTAATATCTTTTCGATTTTAATGGATTTATTTTCCCGGTTTTTATCGTTGATTATAAGATGGGATTGGAAACAATTATATATAGATGTTTTCGGGCTATACAATTGAAGGTAATATAAAGAAATCCTTTTCAAGGTTTATTTATTCAAAACTTTGTCATTAACTTTAATATATTTATTTTTAATACTGGATTTAGTTTTAAACCAATATTACTCCGTTCGATTTTAAATATCATTAAATAGAAATTATATATCGATGAAAAGAATATAAGTATATGTTTGGCAATAAACTTAAAATTGGAATTTGAAGAACAAAAATATAAAATGATTGTTTTGAATAATATAGTTTATATTTTGTAAACAATAAAGTTTATTGAAGATTTAGTTTATTTGGTTTATTTCTTTTTTTTAGAAAACATTAATATTAGATTGGGAATTGATGATTATTTTAAAATTGATTTATATGTAAAACAATTTATTTAAGTTAAGGAATAGAATTTAATTATCTTCGAACCCTTTAAATAAATAATCCAAGCAGAAATTGTCGATATAATAATCTGTTTGCAAAAGGATTTGCTATTTAATGTTACTTTTGAATAAAAGCATTAATTTCGAAAATTGATTACTACTTGATTTCCGGCTATACAAAAAATCCCATCTATCGTTAAAAAATGTTGAATAGTTTTGAATAAAGTTACTTTATTCTAAATAATCCTTATCTACAATTATAACGAACGTTATAAGAAATAATTTATCGATGGTTTTAACAACTTTATCTATAGAAATCGTCGAAATCTTAGTTTGAATAAAAAAAGCGGAGAAACTCGATTTGATTCAAATGATATCAAAATATAGGCTAAGATTATGATTATGAATAATTGTTATATTTACGGGGAAGATAACTTTATTAACGAATATAGTGATTGTTTCTTCGCTTTTTTTATTAAAAATGATCAATGTAAGATAATCCAATATTTTAAAGTAGTTTTAATCAATTCCCAAAATCGTATAATAGTAGTAGTAATAGAATACTTTAATATTGATAAAACAGCCTTTATTAGTTACTTTATCATTGTTATATTGTATATCAAATTAGGTTTACCCATTCTGATTATTGCTCTAGCTAATCAATTATACAATGTTATTGTTAAAGCTATTATTAATACTTTGCGGGTTATTAAAGAAAATCAATTTTAATTTAAATCGTAATGCGATTGCTAAATCATTATATATTAATACATTGATATCATTAAAACGATTTATTTGATCGGCTAAACTAATTACTAATTTAAAAAGATAATAAACGAAAAACCTTACAAATCTAATAACGAAGCAATTTTTATTATTCAAATTATTTTATTTTTAGTTTTTATCGTTATTCAATTTGTTGTTATCATTATTAACAAATCTTTAATTTTAATCTTAGTCGTTTAATTTATTAATTTATTCAAAGCGGAGGATAGCGATGAATATAAGAATGATAATGCTTTTATCAAAAAAAAGAAGAAAACAAAATCATATGCAATTTATTGCTGGAATAAGGGCCGAATATATTAAATCGAGTACACTAAATTATTAATCGGAAAAATAGTAATTATAAATGAATCAGCAAAAATCCTTTTGAAGGAAGATTTAATTAGCAATTTTGTTGATTTTAATATCTATAGTAACTTTTTATCCTCAAAATCTTTAAATGTTAATGATTAATATATTTAACAATTAGTAAAGATCTTTATCGCGAATATTATGATTATTTTTATTAATCATTAAATAATCCTTAAGGAAAACAATATTCGAAATGCTTATTATCGATTTTTTAACTAGAGTACGATAGCTTGAGCTTTTGAACTAATTAGAACCTACCCGGCTTTTGTTTATATATTCCAATTATACTTTTGGTACGAAATGAAAGGTTCCTTTTGTATAAAATCCGAAGATATTCAATTTTTTAAAAAAATAGGGCTACTTTTAGTTCTTCAATTCGCAAAGGAAATTATTGATATTATTATCATAACCCTTTTCTAAACCGGTAATTATATATTTACGAAGTTGTATGGAAAAATTCATATTATCATTATGGATGAAACTGATTTTATAGATCTTTTTTTTGCGATTTTTTTATTGATACAGATTGATATTAACAAATTGATTTTGATTGAAGATGATTGCTAATTGAACCTCAACATTTAATATATTATTGGATTATAAGGAAACACTTTTGAATTAGGATAAAATATTTTTATTTATTTTCGATTCGTTTATTGGTTTATTGTTAAATTGTATTAATAATATTGTAGCTATCCCGGTATTATAACTATCCCTTTTGCATTGTTCTATAAATCCCAATTAATGGATTCGGTTTAAATCAAAGATTTAATTTGGTTCTTTATATACAAATTGGTAATAAACAAATTACAAACCATTTTCTTCGATTTTATTGTTGCTAATTTATACCTTTATATAAAAGCTTTTAATTTATCCAAAGTTATAAATAACATTACCAAATCTTGACTTAATTTTACTTTTACAATAGTCATTGTTAATATTATCGAAGTATTGGTTAACAATCGAATCTTTATTGCTTATATTGGAATCATCATTTATTATATAGTTTAAATCAAGGTTTACCGCTATACGTTTAATAGATTAATTGAAATCTACTTTAGTAAAAATTACAATCAAATCAAAGTTTATTTTATTGATTTGATTCAAAAAAACTTCACTCTCATTGTATTTATTGATCCAATTCGAATTATAGCAATAGGATTCATTAACAACCCAAACCGAAATTCTGTGATGTATATACAAATCGAAGCTTTTTATTTTTGCGTTAACAATATTTACAATTTTAAATTAATTAATAACGCTTTTTTCAATATTATTAATATTTTTATTGTTGTTAAGTAATACAAAGCATGTATTCGAATCATTTTTATTATAGAAAGTTTTATTGGTTTATTTATTTATCTTTATATTTATATTAAAATTAAAACTATCAACAAAAATATTAATAATATCGAAAACGCCGAAATTTAGTATTTTGCGGAGATCGATAAGTATAATATTGAGGTCCGAGTTAATAAGGAAATGGTTATTAATGCATCAATTATTTCCTTATAGGGAGAAGCCATTGATACCTTCATTTCAGCTCCAGTATGGAATGTTGATGCGGAGAACACAAAAAATATGTAAAATGAAAAAGCGGGGAATACGAAAAGCATATAGAGTAAAAAAGCAAAAAATGTAGAAAGTATGTAGAGTGGAAAAGCGGAAAATATAGAAAACAAATGGATTGATATTAACGTTAAGAATACAATAAATACAATTACAAAAAAGATTAGTGTTATAACAGAAATAATTGTTATAAAGAAAATTGTTGATATTGTTACAAAAGAAACTATTAATACCATTACAAAAAAGATTGTTGATATTGTTACAAAGAAGATTAACAAAATTAATGCAAAAAAAAGCAAATAATTAATGGATGCAAATATTTTAGCTTTGCTCCATTCGCAGGGCTTATATTATGAACTAGGGGTGCCTATAGAAAAGGTATTATACATAATCTAGCTTAATCATTAATCCATAAGATATTACTAGTATTTATTAGGTAGCGATCAACATAGAGTTGATCTTCACGCCGCGTATAATACATACACATTCAATTAAAACGAACAATTCCACCTTTTCAGTATGCAGCCGGACATTTCTCTGTCCAAACGCACAGCCATGATTGGACCTATACCGAGGATGCAACGCACTGCCAATCCGGAACAAAGACTATCGCATTCATACATATGATACATGGTGGGTTGGTGCCGACATCCTGTATGGATCCCTCAGCATTCTATCCATGGTTCGAGAAGGATGAGGAGAAGAATGAGTGATACTGCACTCGTACTGTACGAGCATTTAAAGAAAGAGGTCGAAGTCGGTACCGAGACAAGGAAAGAGCCAAGCCGTCGAGAGTTGAGATTTAAAATAGATACTCATAGCCCTACCCACAAATCAGCATGTACGTACCTGTGGGTATAGGAATATAGTTGGCCGAATGAAGTCAAGTGTAGAGAAGATGCGTGGATGGATGCACAGTACTCGGTATATGGAAGAATGGAAGAATACGACGGGCTTGGACAGAAATGAAGGGGGATTGCCCAAAGGTACTCGAGTAGTAGTAGTAGCAGTACTTTGTAGTCAGGGGCACATGAAGATGGCTGGAGCGGAACTTGACGAATTGGGTGATGAATGATGAATGATGAATGATGAATGATGAACGATACTCAAAAACCAATATTACAATTAATATTATTTAATTTTATAACCAACTCTTATAGAACTCTGATAAGAGCGAGAGAGCGAGAGAAGTTGGGGAACATCTTCTGCAGTACTCGAGTATATATATGTATGTAGATAGGAGTATCGAGATCTACTCTCACATCTAGGGAGAAAAGATACGCGGAGGCTGGAACTTGTGATTCAGTTCAGTTTCTTTTCCACCCACCAAGAGCAGATCAATCTTCCATCCTTCTTTGCTTCCACCAGTTCCCAGACATGTGGTGATGTTGTTGTTCACCATGCCCAGCTGGATGTGATGAGTACAGTAGAAACTTCCCCCCCTATCTCCC
>NGKF01000004.1:747520-813476 GCA_002162555.1 Monilinia aucupariae
CTCCCCTTCTCCCCTTCTCCCCTTTCTCACCACGTCCTCCTCCTCGCCCTCATAATACATACATAATAATACACTTTCTCCGTATCAGATTGGGCATTGACTCTCTTATAAACCATGAGTCTGTTCTAATCGTAAAAACCAACAGGAGACAAGATTGGATGGATATTGTCGTATCAGTCAGCATCACCCCTGGTATATCTCTATGGTAGTGGTAACAGTCTATATTGTCTAATCTGCTAGGAGTGGCATATGTGTTCTACTGAGTATATGAGGTGGAGACCCCTCACTAGGTATAACGCTCCACGTGATTACAACCATCTCATATCGAAATTGTGGTTCTCACTTCTCAGGTACTGGAAAGTTTAAATCAAGGCGCATTATTACCGATCATCCATGTAGATATGTATTCGAGCAGTGATCATAGTAATCGTACCCACGTAGGAGTAAATCGTATGGTATTTGTATCATAAACGTACTCACTTTCGTCGAGGGAAGAATAATCAGCGGGCAGGAAATCAACCCAAGAGATACTCGTACATATATACATACATGATTCAAGCGCTGCCTCTCCTCCCCTCGCCTCCCTTCTCTTCTCTGCTCTTGCTCAAAGACTCGATCAAGCAAAGAGAGAAAAGTAAAAAACAACGACCAATCAGGATAGGAGATAGTTTTAGAATTGACCGCGACCCACATCCACCACACCCATACCTCCTCCCACCTCCCCCCAAGAGTTGTCTTGAGAGTTGAGGGAGAACGGGAAAGAAAGAAAGAAAGAGAGAAAGAGAGAGAGAGAGAAGAAACCGAAACCGAAACCGAAACAGAAACAGAAGCGGAAGGGAAAGGAACATCAAATTTCCATCCCCATCGCCAACCTCCCTCTCATATTTCATGGCCCAACTCAAAATACCTACTACTCTTTACTAATTTATCTACCGACTCACAACTGCCACTCCTTTTTTTTCTCGGAATAACCACAAGCTCATCACAGTATCATTTGCGCGGCCGAATCATCAACCCTTTTCTTGATTCGTTTGCTCGAGTACATTCAATTCATTCACATTCACATTCACATTCAATTCACATTCTTGTTTCCTGTCTACTTAATCGTTGGTGAAACGAAATCTCCCATCGCTTCTTACCCCAGCCATTTTTAAACAGCAAGAACCCTGGGCCTTGGATTTATACTTTAATCCCTTTTCCTGAGATCTTTTGACCGAGTTTAATGCCCTTGAATTTCTCGACATAAACAACTTGGCTTTGGGTTTTTGCCAACAATCCCGCCCGTCATATCGTCGAGAACAATTACCATCTTGCGCCGGCATTGGGAAGTAGTTGAGGTGGTTGGCCTCGAATGGCACGATGGCATTCCTCTTCAAGAGTAAAAAGAATGCAGACAAGGCTCAGGCCTCGAAGGACAGCGGTCATGGTTCGCAGTCATCCCTTCCGAATGCAAATGGACGTATGCCGCCTCAACAATCGGAGAGGACGACGACCCCTTCGAGCAGTATCAATAATTCCATTACGTCCTTGCAAGGGGGCAATCCAGCAACGCCAAGCCCGGAACAATTAAACGGGCGACGAGGACCAAATCCAGAGCAGGCGCAAGACATACCGGTGAGTAATTGGCACTATCCTCTCAATATCGCAATTCGCATGAAGAATCTGCCATTCATATACTGATGGATGGTGTTGACCTGTAGCTCCGGAATGGCGCACCGCCTCTAGTGCAATCGGTGAATTCAAACCCCAACGCCTCATTGTATCCGTGGTCGCAGCGAAGAATCACATACACAACCAATCATCCTCCTCCGTTTCCTCGATATGGCGCCGCGGTCAATTCAATGGCCTCGAAAGAGGGTGAGATATATCTCATGGGAGGTCTCATCAACGGTTCAACAGTCAAAGGAGATTTGTGGATGGTAGAAGCGGGTGCAAATATGGCATGCTACCCATTGGGCACTACAGCTGAGGGTCCTGGACCAAGAGTTGGCCATGCGAGTTTATTGGTGGGAAATGCCTTTATTGTGTATGGAGGAGATACAAAGATGGAGGATTCGGATGTCCTGGACGAAACCCTGTACCTCTTGAATACTTGTAAGTTCAATCCGACACATGCAGGAAGCATGCTAAAGAATCATCAGCTACGAGGCAATGGTCAAGAGCTGTACCAGCAGGACCGAGACCGGCAGGAAGATATGGGCACTCGTTAAATATTTTGGGCTCAAAAATCTATGTCTTTGGTGGTCAAGTCGAGGGATATTTTATGAATGACCTGGTTGCATTTGATCTAAACCAACTGCAAATTCCGACCAACAGATGGGAAATGCTGATAAAAAATAGTGATGAGGCTGGGTCACCTGTAGGAAAAATCCCCCCAGCCAGGACAAACCACTCTGTTGTGACTTTCAACGAGAAGCTCTTCCTGTAAGTCTTTGAATAATCATCTGATAATCGGACGGATAACTGATTCTGACTGTTCCAGGTTTGGAGGAACTAACGGTTATCAATGGTTTAACGATGTTTGGTGCTATGATCCAATCACTAATGCATGGACTCAGCTTGATTGCATTGGATATATTCCAGCTCCTCGAGAAGGCCATGCGGCCGCAATTGTTGACGATGTAATGTATATTTTTGGGGGTCGAACTGAAGAAGGTGCAGATTTGGGGGATTTAGCAGCATTCAGAATCTCTTCGAGACGCTGGTATACTTTTCAGAATATGGGACCATCGCCTTCTCCGCGCTCCGGACACAGCATGACGGCATATGGAAAGCAAATCATTGTTCTTGCTGGAGAACCAAGCACAGCTGCTCGTGAAGCTCAAGACCTTTCAATTGTTTACGTGCTCGATACAAGCAAAATCAGATACCCCAATGATCAGCAGGCGTCTCAGCAGTCTGCCATTAACGAACGCGTTCCTGGAAGTAGACGTCCAAGTGGTGGTGAGAAGAGTGGTTTAGGTCAACGAAGTATGGGCTTCAGAGAGTCTCCCGCATTACCAGAGGCAAAAAAGGGCAACGGCCCACCCAGAGATGGTGCGAATAGTCGAAACGCTGGACAGCCCAATGTAAACGGCAACGATTCCAACGGCATCGCCCCAGGCTCGGCTCAACTACAAGGTCCACAAGCTGGTTCAAAATTACCCAGAGGGTTAATGGGGCAAGCTCAACACGGCCCACCCCCCCAACAGCAAGGTCCTAGCTCTCAAGGCCCGAATGCTGGACCCAACGGTAGGGGTCCTAGAGGCCCACCGGGTGCTCAGGGCCCTCAAAATTCTCAAGGTTCTCAAGGTCCTCCAGGCCAAGGAAGGCCTGATAATCGTTTCGGTCCTGCTATCGATGCCACGATGCGAAATCCTAAAATGGAGAATATACCACTAGCACAACGAGCGCTTTCACCTGCGCAGGAAGAAGGTCAAGCTCGGGAGAGTCCAACAACCAATGGTCCACATCCTCCATTCCGAAATGCCTCACAACAGCAACAGCCACTCTCGCAGACTCAAAATGCTCCTCAAATGCATGCTGGTCCCTCGCCTCCATCTCAAACACCGCCGCCAGCACAAGCACAGCAAACTACCAAGTCGATAGCAAGGCAGGATTCCGATGCGCGGCAACCTCAGCAAAATTCCCAGCCAATGTCCAGGCAAGATTCTGGCGCGCAGCAACCCGGTGGCACAAACTCGAGGGCTTCATCAAAGCAGAGACAAACCCGTGGTCAAAATTCTGTGGATAGCAATGCGGACGGGTCATTGAGAAATGGTGTCGGTCGTCAGGCATCGCCACCTCCCCCTACAAGACAAACAAGCAATTCCATTAGTCGCCGGAGTTCAGCGAGAAACTCCCAAACTGTGACACTGTTAAAGGAGTTGGATGCCGTTAAAAACAGAAATGCCTGGTATGCTTCAGAGCTTGAACTTGCACGAAAAGCTGGATATACACCAAATCCATCGAGCAGCCCCATGTTGGACCAGAAAGCCGCAGAATCTTTTGATGACGATGATAAACCACTCATCGAAGCACTCATAGCAATGAAAGCAGAGCTTGCTAATGTTCAGGGCTCGATTGACAAGCAAGCGGTTCTTGCAGCGAAACAAATTGCCGAAGTCGAAAAGCAACGAGATGCCGCCATCAATGAAGCGGTATATCACAAAGCCAAACTTGCCGCACATGCAGGAAGCCAAAGTAGCACCCCACAACCTGACAGCGAAAACCGAGACATTGAAGCTATGACAAATGATCGATCTTCAGATATTAGTAGGAAATTGGCTGCGGCTTTAGCATCGCAGAGGGATCTCAAGAACAAGGTGGATAGTCTCACAGCTGATCTCGAAGCTGAAAAGCGTGGGAGACAACTTGCTGAGGATACTGCCAACCTCACACAAGCACGGATGGCGGAATTGCAAGCATATAAACAACAAAATTCTTCCGAGGTTGAACTTCTCAAAGCAGAATTACACGAATTGGAAGTTGCAAACAGGGAAGAGACAATTGTTTGTGCTGAAGCCGTCGCAACCGCACAACTCCTTCAAGCTGAAAAGGATGAATTAGAAGCACGATACAAAGAAGTAATGGACACCGCACAGGATCACAGCGAAACATTCGAAGCTCTTCGAGAAGCCATATCATCATCGGCAGACATGAAGAATTTATTGGAGCGAAAACTCGAAGAGGAACGTACTTTACGCGAGACGGTCGAACAGAAGCTCTCCGCGCTTAGAGCTGAGCACGAAAATCGTACTTTTGAGTTGGAGTCTGTTACCCGGCGCTTGCAAGATGCCGAGGAACTCGCGGAGCAACATGCGAATGAAGCTCAAACTCACAAGCAAGCCGTGCTGTCTGGTCTTGATAAGGTTTCGGCAAATAGAGATATCGCACCAAAGGATTCGGCTAGAGATGATCGTGTTTCGGCTCTCGAGGCACAAGTACAAGCTGCTAATGCTTTGGTCCGGAAATATCAAGCGGCAGCGAATACTGCTTCAGATAAGCTTCGAAGTGCCGAGGAACGCATTGCTGGATTGGAGGTTTATCAAGAGCAGGCCAGTCGGGAAGGCATGTCTATTCGAAAGCAACTTCAAGCTTCCATGCGTGAAACGCAATCGCTCCAAGCTGCTAATTCTGATATGAAACATCAACTTGCTAACCAACAATTGGAGACAAATGCAGTCAATGTACAACACAACACTTTGAAGGATATCCTAGGTGAGCGTGGTATCAGTCCTGTCGGTGCATCACGAAATCGAGCGTTGTCAAGCCCTCATTCAGGTTCAAACACCCCAGATATGGCACGTCTTCGTGAACTCGAGCAACAACTTGCGGCCAGCAAACAGGCATTCGAGAATCGGGAGCAAGAGGCTGAGAGTGCTTATCGCGAAAAGTTGGGTCAACTTGAGAATGACTATCAATCTGCTGTACATTACGTCAAGGGTACTGAAAAGATGCTCAAGCGAATGAAGGATGAACTTTCTAGATACAAACAAGACAATGCTCGATTAAAGGAACAACTCACGGCTGCCGAGGAACGATCTGTAGCGACGAAATCACCTACGAGCTGGGAAAGTGAACGAGCAGGCTTGATTGTTCAAATCGAAACTCTTCAATCAGAGGCAAATTCATCGTCTGCGCAATTCGAAAAGCAATTAGGGGATGTTCGAAGGGAATTACAAGAGACTCAAACCAGTCACTCTGACCTGAAACAGCGCCATGAAAAGTTGGAAGAAGAATTGGCATCCACTAGCGAACAAGCACGCCATGAACTTGGACAATTACAAGAAGAGAACGCTCAATTGGAAAAGCGTGCTCAAGATGCCGAGGAAAAGGTTTCCTTACTACTTGATCAAGTCGAATCATCAGTTGACAACTACCGCCGTCAATCACGTCAAGTTGATAGTATAGTTGGAGGCCCAGCTACTGCTGCAAGTAAGCGAAACTCGATCGGTCACGAATCAGTGTCTGACTCTTCGATGTATGGTGGTGCCAGCGATAACCGTAATAGTCTCGCTCTAGACAGTCTCGCATCGGAATTAGAAACGCTACGAACGCAATGGGAAACGACCAACAAAAACTATAGGCTTAGCAATTTCGGTGATTATGAGGACCGTCCTACAACCAGCAAATCTGACGCGGAGAACGCTCCTCAATTGAGTGGCAGTCTTGCAGATTGGAGAAAGCGGCTAGATGCCGAAGAGCAAGAGGCTATTTCAAGAAAGGGTAGCTTGACTGGTTCTGACAGGATCATGAGTCCTACTGGTGGTAGAAATGATTCTCATACTGGTGCATCGGCCTCAAATCAAGTTCATGTGCTTTGATCTTGCGATGGCGACCTTGATATTTCAATCTCGCCTACGGATATTTGTTTAATTGTTTTGGATTGCTTGCTTATTTGTTTACGGGGGTTCGACATGGGCATCGAATTACACACATACACGAGAAGAATTCGGGATGGCCACCACATTTTAATGAATTTATGAGGATAGGGAATAAGATAAAGATACCGAATGGAGAGGAAGAGATCAAAGCAGATTGTGTGTCAAGGTGGTCCGGTTACCCTTTTTCTTTCTTTTCTGTTACTGTTTATTGTTGTGCAATCTATACAATTTTGCTTTTTGCATATAATTCGCTCGCTTGGTGGATTATTTTCATGGAAAGGGTGGAAAGTAGAGAGGGAAATATCACATTTGCGTTGCTTTTTATTTTCCTACGTTTTGCCCATTTTTTCTCCCTTCTTTGTAATGGCGTTGCGGTGCGTTGTCTCACGAGTCAACTTCTTTATCATATGATGGGACTTTGTTGGATTGCACATGGCATTGCACTGCATGGATTTTTTTTTCCCCAAAGGAAGGTGGAGCAAGGGAGGTTCTCGTCGGAAGAATATTCGATGGGTGGTGGGAATGTTGTGAAGGGAAAGTCATACATTGAGTTGATGGGAGGGGGATATCAGATGTTTTTTTTTTGCGAGAGAGAGAGAGAGAGAGGAAAACATTCATCAAGGGGATTGAGTTTCGGGTGTGTTTAATATGGAGAGTTTGGGTGAGAGCAGGTATGAGGATAATAGTTTTGTTACTCTCGATTACTGCGGCTGCTTGTTATTAAAATTTGATTCTTTTCCTTGCGCTTCTTTGGAATGTGGATTTGGCATGATGAATCGATGATGTACTATAAGTTTAATTTTATGGGGTGGAGAGGTAGTGAGGAAGGGGAATTTTATGTGAGACGGAGGTGTAGAGGGGTGGAGATGAATAAGATGAAGATGGAGAGAGAGAGTGTGTGTGAAAGTGTGTGTGTGTGTGTGAGAGGGGGGGGGCGAAGGAGTATGGAGAAGACGTAGAGAGATGCAAGATAACATGAGAAGATGCGATAGAGATGTTCCTGAAGAATTGATGAGGTTTTTTTTTTACTTCTTTTGCCTTTTTTTTATTCCATTTCATTCCATTCGGAGTCTATTGGTGATATGTATGAGTGTGTATGAGTGTGTAGAGTAGACGTTAAAAATAATAAATAAATAAATTAAAGCATTGAAGCTGAGGCTGAGGTCGGAGTGTTAAAGTTGGAGTTGAAGTTGAAGTTGGAAGTTGAAGTAATAGAGTTCATGATTTAGAGTAGGTCAGTAGATAAGTGAGCAGTGAGCACGGATGGGTCATGGAGGTTTTGGGGAGGGGTGGGTGATGGATGGTCAGTCAATAGGGCGGCGTTGGATTTGGGGTGGGTGAGGATGAGGGTGAGGATGAGGTGAGGATGGATGGATGGGATGGGATATAAATAGATTTGATGGGGATTTTCAGTATCGTGATATAATTCTTGGATAGCGATTGAGGTTTAGAGTTCGAGTTGGTTGTGTGATGTGATGTGGTGGGATGTTGATCTACAGTGCTCGAGGATGGGATGTGGTGGATGTGAACTGATGATGTGAAGAAGCTGTTGTATATCGGGATTCGGGATTTCTCTTGGAGTGGTATGGATCATGTGATGGAAGTGGGATGATGGGTTGAGAGGAGATGAGGGGGAAGATCTCTGAGGTTTAGTGGAGAGGAGAGGAGAGGGGAAGGAAGCAAGGGGGAAGAAAGGGAAGATTAATTATCTGATAAATCCGGTACTACTCTAACCCTTTGAAAACCTCATATATATATATATATATATATATATATACATGTAAACATATATAATTACGGATAAATCTCAATATCGTGGTATATTGAAGGTGGGATTGAAAGAAAGAAAGGATCCATCTCAGCATTGATGGTCAGAGATCCCAAGCGTTGGACGGTTTCAATCTGAGGCTCGAGTGGTGATTCGGATACTGGAGAAAGAAGAGGTCAGATGATATGAGGATGGTGGGATCTGGGGCTAAACTCTTCTGGGTTGGAGCTGGATGGGATTGCTTAGTCACGGATCACGGTCGAGATTGTTGAGAGGTGGATGAGGATTGGGATTAGCAATTCTGAAAGATATATCTACGAGTATATACGCCAGTCAATGGGAAGGATTTTCATCATAAATCCTTAATACGAGTATAATAAGAATGTAATTGGTCATTTACGTATTCATCAATTAATCTCTTTCGTGATTTCTTTTCTCTTCCCATCCAGCCTCATTCATCTCTCTCTCGCTCTCTCTCTTCAACTCCCTCCCCAGCCAGCCAAACAAGGCCACGAATGACTACGGTCGGCCATTCTCAACATTCTTGCCCTTTTTCTTCCTTTCTTCCTCTCCATCTTCACCCATTTCCATCCAACCTTGCCTTCCTCTTCCTCTCCCTCTCCCTCTCCCTTCATCCTCCTTATCAACAGCATCCATCAGGTACGTCCTATCTCTTCATCTTCCCTTCCCTTCCCTTCCCTCCCAACACAAATCAATCGAATATCACTCAACTCCATGTAAATCATTCCACACGCGTTATTCTCGATTCACTCGCCCTTCATTACTGCATGGCGCTCATTCACTACCTTGGGGATCATTCGATTAAATTTTGATCGCTTGGTTTCGTGTTGTACTCGCATTAGCCGCTTATTTCCTCTTTCCTCCAAATCTATTTATTCATCATCCCACATACACACACACACGTACACACACACCGCTCTCTTCCTTCTCCTCTTCCTCTTCTTCTTCCTCTTCCTCTTCCTCTTCCTCTTCCTCTTCCTCTTCCTCTTCCTCTTCCTCTTCCTCCTCCTTCTCTTCTTCTTCTTCTTCTTCTTTTAAAGACGCAAACGTAAAGGAAAAAAGAAAAGAGAGAAAGAAAATTGACATTCTTTCTTCCTTTCTAGTGTCTGTTGGTCTTTTCCTTCCCTTTCAAACCATCCTCGCAACCTTTCCGATCTTGATCCTCATCCTCCTCATCCTCCCACCCTTCCAACAACCATTAAAAGAGTCGACTCGATCTCTCACACCCTCTCTCTATCGACCATACCACAACACTTTCTTCTACGATAATTATCCTCCTCGACTCTCGTATCAGCATTTCTGATACGACTGAGTCCATAGTCCAACTCTCAAGATGACTACTATGGTGGGTGCTAAGCCAAAAACATCCCCTCTGGTTCATACTCCCATTTTCCAGCCTTCCATATGCACATTCTTGTTTATTTTCATCGGCGTTTTTTTTTCCCTGTTTCTTCTTCAAATGTTGGGGTTGAAAATGTGAAAATGGGGCACCTTCACAAACCTTATCGCCTTTATCACACACAGCCTTGTGTCAGCATGGCTCATGTTGATTTCCATCCCTCACAGTTCATGCCTTCATCATCATCATCATATGCTAACCTCTCGTCTTCTGCATAGGATCTTCGCGTCGGTAATAAGTACCGCATTGGTCGAAAGATCGGCAGTGGTTCCTTTGGTGATATCTACCTCGGCACCAACATCATCTCGGGTGAAGAGATTGCCATCAAGCTTGAGTCGGTCAAGGCCAAGCACCCTCAACTTGAATATGAGGCGCGTGTCTACAAGTCCCTCGCGGGTGGTGTCGGTATTCCTTTCGTTCGCTGGTTCGGTACCGAATGTGACTACAATGCCATGGTGCTCGATCTTCTCGGTCCCAGTTTGGAGGATCTCTTCAACTTCTGCAACCGCAAGTTCTCCTTGAAGACGGTCCTTCTCCTGGCCGATCAGCTCATCTCCCGCATCGAGTATATTCACGCCAAGTCGTTCATCCATCGTGATATCAAGCCTGACAACTTCCTCATGGGCATTGGCAAGCGTGGTAATCAGGTCAACGTGATTGATTTCGGTTTGGCCAAGAAGTACCGAGACCCCAAGACTCACTTCCACATCCCATACCGTGAGAACAAGAACTTGACGGGTACCGCTCGTTATGCCTCGATCAACACCCATCTTGGTGTCGGTGCGTCACCCCCTCCCCCCTCCCCTTGCGTGCAGGATCCTCCGTGCTAATCATGTTTCGTGACAGAGCAATCCCGTCGTGATGACATGGAATCCCTCGGATATGTCATGCTCTACTTCTGTCGTGGTTCTCTTCCATGGCAGGGTCTCAAGGCGGCCACCAAGAAGCAGAAGTATGACCGAATCATGGAGAAGAAGATGACGACCCCAACCGAAGTCCTCTGCCGTGGCTTCCCTAACGAATTCTCCATCTACCTGAACTATACCCGTTCCCTCCGATTTGATGACAAGCCCGATTACTCTTACCTCCGAAAGATCTTCCGTGATCTCTTCGTCCGTGAGGGTTTCCAATACGATTACGTCTTCGATTGGACCGTCTACAAGTACCAGAAGAACGCCCAGCAACAGATCAAGCCTCAAGAAGGTGAGAAGGCATCTCCCGCCGAGGGTCAAACCGGTGGTCAGCCGGGTGGAACTGCCAGAATCCGCAAGACGGTGACTCCAATTCAACAACAGGGTCAAGCCCCCGAGGGAACTGGTCACTAGTAAGTCTCCTCAAGTTCATCTTTGTCTTTTTGCATGGGACTATTTTTTGGTTCTTCGCGTTTGGCTTCGATAGCGCTGGCCGCGAAGAGGACATTACGCTAATAGACGGCTGACGCTTTAGTTACTAAACTAGCCTACGTTCTGCCGGTCCCCCTCCACCAGGCAACGGTCTCTGAAAACCTGGAGGGAATCGACTCGAATAGACCCTTTTTTTTTTGCGATGCTCGACATTCGGCTACTTGAGACGTGACAGTCCCAACAACAAACATCGTTGCCCATACAAGATTTGTTTATTGATGCATTCTTGAAATGGGCTCGGAACTCCACTCCAACAAATATCTCTTTATGGACCGCTTTCCTTTTCGTTTTCATGGATTGATTACCGGCTTTCCCAATGGCTCGAGCACTTTGGTTTTCATCATGACTCGTAACTCGCATTGGATGATTCCTCTCTTTGGGATCATCATTTCGTGAGCAAAGTCATTGGGATTCCAAAGAAATCGAACGGCATGTCGATGACATGATTTCTCTCTCGAAGTACGACACCACTCAATCCTCTAGATTCAAGACCTCGAATGATATCTGTGTCATCAAAACCATCCGTCATGATCCGAAACAAGCGAGTACAAGGCAACAAGTCCAACACACACAACTCCGTCAATTCGTTGCTGTGTCTTGACAATGCCCTCTGTTTTCCAAAGATATTCTGTTTATGGTGGACTTTACTTTTCTTTTCGTTTCTTTTTTTTTCTTCTTCTTTTCTCGTTGCTTTTCATTGCATGATATTCGGACTCTGTGTGGAGGGGGGCATGAGGGTGATTTGGTAATGGGAAGAATGGTTGGCACTCGAGAAACCAACCTGGAGGGATGTTGTATTTCTTTTGACAACTATCTTCAGGGGCAATCTTGCAATGATCGGGGTGAAATGCTTTCAAGGACCACTAGGGTGATGACCACACATGGGAATAGCAGCTTCTGGGGAGGTCTCTTTATTTGTCGATTGTCATTTCATATTACAAAGCTTAGTTGTGTTTCATGGTGGAATAAATGAGCAGCTGGCGTTGAGAGCGAGACAAGGAGAAATTCACTGGTGGAAAGATCAGAGATTGTTCAAGCTCGCATACGCAGTTGCTGGTTGGACATATTCAGGGTGCCTATAGTAAAGCAGGCAGGCTTCTTTACGTTGTGGTGGAAGCGAACTTTTAATCGAGTACTCTTGTACTTTGTTAGATGCGTTATCTTGCCATGGGGTTACTAGAATAGTCAAATGAAACATGAAACCAACTAAACAAAATTGATGGTGTATTTTGATGGTGTATTTTTCCCGAAGTGATGAATGAAAGAGAGGTGATGTAGAAGAGAGGAGATGTAGGTATACTCGAGTATTTTACTTTGATTTTATTTGATTGAGTTATGATGTACTCTATGTTATAGGGCTATTGAAGAGTCAGTCAATGGGAGTCGATGGGTAGGGCAATATTGAGATGGAAATAAGCGAGTTATTATGGTGATGAGGGGTTGTGGGTGAGGGTGAGTTGTGGGTGAAGTGAAGTGAAGTGGAGGGAAGGAAGGGGAAAGGAGGGGCGGGAAGGGAAAGGGAAAGGGAAAGGGGGAAGGAAAGGATGGAAGATTGTATTTATATAGAGTAGAGTAATTGGCGTGATGTATAAGGTTGTGTGTTGGAGTGGATGGATGATGGTATGGTATGATGGGGAGAGGAGGGGAGAGGAGGGGNGAAAGGAGAGGAGGGGAGGGGAAAAGAGAGGTGAGAGGAAGGATAATAAGATTTGAATCGATTATCAAATTATCAAATTATTAAATTATTAATCTTTTTGAAATGGAGAGAATTTAAAGGGTGGAGGTGAGGTTTGAAGGGTGGAGAGTGAGGGGTGGAGAGTGAGGGGTGGAGAGTGAGGGTGGAGAGTGGAGAGTGGAGAGTGAAGGGTGGAGAGTGAAGGGTGGAGAGTGGAGAGTGAGGTTTGAAGGGTAAGGTTTGAAGGGGGATTGGGATTGGGATTGGATTGGATTGGGGTTGGAATGAGAGGGAAGAGAGGGGGAAGAGAGAAGGGAGAAGGGAGAAGGGAGAAGAGAGAAGAGAGAAGAGAGAAGAGAGAAGAGAGAAGGGAGAAGGGAGGGAAAGAGGGGAGGAGGGGAGAAGGCGGGATGGTGGGACGGGAGGAAGAGGACGGATTGGGAGTGAATGAATGGAATTGAAAGGAAGGTGAGAATAGATTCCGATGAAATAAGAGGAAAAGGACGGGGGAAAAGGAGGGATTCGTTCGATTGATGGAAATGGAAATCGATGGATTAATCACCTCGATTTCATACATTGTCCAATTTAAAAAAGAAGGCAAAGGGGGTTGAGATGAAGTTTTATCGAGGGTTTAAGAGGAGGTTGGGGAAGGATTCGATGGGTTTTGGGTTTTGGGATTTGGGATTTGGAGGGTTGAGGGGTTGAGGGGTTGGGGGTGGGGAAGGGAGTAGTGGATGATGAGCGATGAGTGATGAGCGATGAGTGATGAGTGAGAAAGAGTAAGGGTTATAGTGAGGGTTAGGGTTAGAAATCAAGGAAGAGAGCGCAAGAGCGAGAGAGAGAAGAGAGAGAAAGTCAAGCCAAGTGCGAGTTATCTATCATCCATTTCCATTCCTATTTCTCTTTCGATTTTCTCCACGTAGATTTCATCCGACGCGAGTCTTTCTTTCTTGCAATCAAGAAATTATGAGATGTATATTGTTGTCTTCTCGTGCTTACTCGCATATACGAGAATATACTCGCGTAATTTGTTGGGTTCATTATTCTTAATCGCCCCCCCCCCTTTTTTTTCTTTGGGTTTTTCTTGGTTTTGAGGGTTTTTCTCGCTTAATTGATACGGATGCTTGGAGATTTTTTCATTTCTTCTCTTGTTGGAGTTGAGTGGATTTGATCTGATTTGAGCTTTTTGAGTAAACTTTATTGGCTGGCGATCTTTGGGTTTGGATTTGATGGTTTGGATTGGTTGGTTTGATGGGTGAGGATGGGAGGGTGGGCATGGGGATGGGAGGGGGATGAGGATAGATGGATGGGTGCGTGGATGGGTACGTGGTTTGGAGGATGGGGATGGGGATAGTAATGGGGATGAGAGGATGGGTGAGGATGAGGATGGGGATGAGAGGTTGGTTGGATGAGTGAATGAGTGGATAGATAGGGTTGGGGATACTGGTCCTGATACTGGTGCTAATTCTGATGCTAAGGATGAGAATCAAAATGAGGATGAAAATGAGAGTAGGCTGGGTAGAATAGAGTAAGGCAAGCAAGCGATTTTGCCCGAAGAAATCAAGTAGTAAGTACCGAGTAAGTATAATTCGTTGTCAAAGTGAAGGTAAAAGTATAATATGGTATAGTAAGAGTATAGTGAGAGCATAGTAAGAAGTGAGGTGAGGTATAAGAGTTGAAAATGATAGGGAGCAGAAATTTTTCCATAATGAAATGTGCTGTGGTGAGTGAGCGGTGTTAATATAGCTACTCTACAGTTCTAGTCATTGTTATAATTACAGCTATTTCCACTATCCTCATACTCACACCTATACTCACAGTCATATTACCATGCACAAACTAAGCACTGAAAATCCCCAAGAGACCAAAGAATCAAAAGCCAAGAAGAGTTAAAGGTTGACTCTGGGATTTACTTATATAAGTACATGCTCGAGGACCGCAGTAAAACTAACCCATTATCCCACTAGCTACTTTGATGTAATGTAACGTGGTTCTACGAGTATGAGTGGTGGGTTGAGAATGCAATTTTGTGAGTGTTGTAATACTCGGGTATATGCGTGTGTATTTTACTCTTTGTTGAGGTTGTTTGTATGCGGTACGAGTATGTAGTTTATTTTTTGCTTTTTACGAGAAGTTTTTACTGGTTTGGGGGAATTCTTGAGGTTGAGGTTGAGTGGATGGGGAGTGAGTAAGGGAGTGAGTGAGTTCTGGGATTTTAGTAAAATTTACATGAAGTTAAAGGTTGATTCATCGAGGGTTAGTTTGATAGCGTGGAAGGATAGTTAGTTCATCGAGTATAATTGTGGTAGGAAGGCAAGCTCTGGATAACAAGCTCGGAATGGGATTGCATTCGAGTAAGCGAAAGAGAGGTATAGCAAATATCAGATATAATGCGGCTACGAGCTAGACAAGAGAACTGCGAGGAAAAGGTGATGGGGAACTTCCTATATCAATCCATTGTGAAAGTATGATCGAATCAACTCCATGCTTTAACAGACGCGTCGAGATAAACCTATCTCTCACTATGTATCATCATCCTCCAGTTTTCTTTTTCCTTTCCTCCCCGCCTGCTGAAATTTTACCGATGTCTGTAGTTTTCTACCCCAGCCTCTCCCCATAACCCCCTTCATAGCTTTCAAATATCGAATCCTCCTTGAACCCCTCAGCCTGATATTTTCTTCGCGTTTCTCGTTGACCAATTTGTTGATCAAGCCCTTCATGAATACTTCCTGCTCATTTCTTTTCTGCTTCTCCTTTTCGAGCATTCTTGTAGAAGTATGGCTACCATATCCCGCGCATTCACCAACGTGATTCGTATTCGATGATGATGATGATGGTGATGGTGATGATGAAGATGAAGAAGAAGAAGAAGAAGAAGAAGAAGAAGAAGAATCGGTGGTTTGGGAAGTCCTTGGGTACGCTTCTTCTTTAAGATTCTCCGAACGGCTGAAAGATGGACTGGGCTTTGGGTGCATGTGAAGTGCATTTCGGTGATACGTTTTTGGCTTCAACGCCGAGATCAGACATTCCATGGTTTGTGTAACCTGCTGTTCCCCTATCTCAGGGAATCCCTCAACAAAGCCTGGAGTTTCGCCCGTCTCAGAGTTGTCTTGGGCTGCTGTTGAAATGATCACGTGTTGATGTTCCGTTGGTTCATTTGAGGGCGGGTCTTCTTTACATCCCTTGAGATATGATGGGATGTAGGAAAATGATCTTGGGAGAGTTTACTGTTGTCTTTGTTTTTCGCCTTCTGTACTCGATGAGGAGGTTGGTTGATGGGCATCTTGTGAATCATGAGGATAACCAAGCGGATGTTCCTGAATGTAAATGTGGCAGAGTGGAAGTGGCAGTGCGATTTCTTGTATTCCTTTTGTTTTTGTTTTTGTTTTTGTTTTTGGATGACTTGATGGTTAGAGAAGTAGATGAACATTTCGGTACGACTGTTGGAGAGCGTGTTACCTCTGAAGCACGTGATTGACGATTTGGGTGAAGTATTGCGCGTATTAGAAAACGATGCGGGATGGATTGATTTTCCTATTCTATCACTTTCACCCTCTTCACCCTCTTCACCCTCTTCACCCTCTTCTCATAAGAAAGGAAGATTTCACTCGTCATCTCCTGTTCCCTTACACGGAACACATCAAGAATCTCCTTGAGGAAAACGAAACAGTAGAAAGATATCAGAGAGACGTGA
This sequence comes from Monilinia aucupariae, assembly GCA_002162555.1. Taxonomy (NCBI): domain Eukaryota; kingdom Fungi; phylum Ascomycota; class Leotiomycetes; order Helotiales; family Sclerotiniaceae; genus Monilinia; species Monilinia aucupariae. The sequence continues at coordinate 763,846 of NGKF01000004.1, forward strand.
TGGTATTTCATGAAAATGCTGGAGATCTTGAAGGTCAGTGTTGTTGAGAGGGTCGAGAGTTGGACTTCTAGGCTGCACTTGTGGTTGGGGCTTGGGTAGGTAGTGGTTGGGTGTTTGGGGTTAATATCGTTTCTTCGGTGAGTTTGAGGGTGGGAGTACCGGGTGTTCATGTTGGCGAGCTGGATCTTGGAAATTTGGATCGATGGGGTTCGGGTCGGGGCTTGGGAGGGAGTGTTGATGTGCTGAGATGTTCTTGAATGGGGAAGTATGCAATTTCATCCAAGTAGTATCAGATGGCTGCGCAATTGGTTTGTGGGTACATACTCGAGTATGATGGAAACTTTATGCAGTCGTAAGTGATGGACAGGTATTGTACACTTGAGATGCATGTAGCCTCCTAATGATCGTCCCTATTATGAATCCCCTATCTCTCAATCCATTTATCGTCTTCAATATCATCTAATCCATCCTGTTGCTCATTCTCCCACGATCCATGATTATTGCTATCAGCCTCTGGTCCGCTCGCAAGCCTTTCTCCCGAATTGTCGCCACCCATTCCCTATGCCTCTCCCTGTCCCTCATCCTTAACAACTTCATCTTCATCTTCATCTTCACTCTCACTCTCACCATCTCCATCTAATCCTCCCAACTCCCCCAAATCCTCAAGTCTTCTCAACAATCTTTCCTGCACCCTAAACTCCCACGGTTCAATGCCATACGTAGCGAAAAACGCCGCTCGCTTACTCACTATTATATCCTGCACCCTCTCATCATAGACCTCATACTGCGCAAGATACCTCTCTTCTGCAACCTTGAGCATCCCCTCATCAATCTCGATCAATTCATGGAAGATCTCGCTCCCTATGGCAATATCTGCATCGATGTTACAGGAGAGGTTGTTGCGTTCCATGAAATCGGAAAGACTCAAGAGCTTTGAAATATCCAATTCAAGCCAATTTCCAATTACAGCTGCTGGCGCCGAGGTAATTACACGCTGGCGTTGATATCTGATGTGATGGGATGAGTTTTGAGGAATGGTAGAAAGAGAGAATGAAAGTATGAGAACGTGGCTTTATTACCTACCTACCTCTTGAATGTTTTTGGGTGAGAATGTAACTTGGTGATGCTTTTGTCTATTGTACAAGTGATGAACAAAGAGTAGTGAGATCAACACACAGAATGGGAGGCGGTTTGATTGCATAGATGGGTTGATAGAAGGGATCCGGCATTCCAGGAGATTTCAATACAAGCCACTCTACGTTGCATATTTCACATCACCGCTATTTTTCGAGACTCCATTAGAAGAAACATCCCAATCGAACTTCAATTTTCTTTCCTAGATCTATCTCCTTCCTACCATCATGCTCCCGGGACAAAAGCAAGCAGCGAACCCGTATCATGCCATCCCATTCATCTAGACCACCCGAACACACCCTTCCCATCCTCCCATATCAACATGAAAAAGAATCCAGCACTCAGCATCGTCCAATCTTCCATACCCATCGAGAAGCCTCCAAACCAAATTCCAAATTCCAATCCATTTCTCATCATGAAAATAGTCTCCATTCCACTTCACCACAAAAGCAATAACAAAGCCGAAACTTAAGTTCAGTAGATCCAACACCCTTCCTCGACTTCTGGAAAAACAAAAACATCTTGTTGTTCCAATCCGCATTGTATTTTCGTTCTCCTCCTCGAGCCCTACATGATCTTCTCTCTCTCCCTCATGATCTAACGTGATCCCAATCCCATGAAGTACATGTCCTGTTTATTTCTTTCTGGCTCGATATCTTCATGGTTTGGTTGGTTCTCTTCCAAAGTTCATGTTCTACGGCATGATGTCTACTAGACACCGATCTCTGACACTGATCTCTACTGATAACTCTCATCCTCCCCTACCAAACCCTTGACCTTCCGAATAACAAATTGTTTTTCTTCTCTCGCGCCCATCGTCTTGGTTCGTAACGTTGTAGGATACTCAGCTATTAAGCATATTCATCTTTGTGCTCCTCGTTTTCCCCATCTTCCTCTACTTCCCCTTTTGGTTTTTCTCAACGACGTGGTCCCGTTTCACTTGCCTGCGTTCAATCGTTAATGCTATGGAAAACAGACAATGTCTCTTATTCTGGTGTGAGGCACTCTCAAAATTGATGATTATCTTCATCATCATCCCCCTCTCATCTCCGATATATTCTTCCTCCTCCTCCATCCTCCCAATCAACAACCCCCTCATCTCCTTCCCATCCATCCACCCATCCCCCATCCCAAAGCTCCACCAAAAGAAATCTATCCCTTCTTTGAATTTCATCCCAACAATATAATGTAAAGCCAATGGTAGATTCTCCCACTCATCCACGCCAGAAATGCGAAAACCCCCCCGCATCCGTAAGGATTAATCGCTCGCTTGCTTCTACGAGTATGCAGGAAGTTTGGTTCGTTCGGGAAAGTTTGATTGGGGTTGGCGATGAATGAATTTGGGGATAGTGGGTTGTTGAGGAGGTGAAAGAGGTTGAAGGGGTGGAGAAGGAGGTTGAAGAAAAAGAAAAAGAAAAAGAAAAGAAAAAAAGAAGCAACGAACAATAAAAAAAACAGCAACAAAGATTCCACACAAACCAACAACCCCATCACCCACCAGCACAACAAAGGATGAACTCTCTCCTCGCCCCCCCCCAATCTCACAAGAAACCCATAACGAAACCGAAACAGAACAAGCTTGAAAAAAAACCCCCCAAAAAACAAAACGCAACGAATTAGCGTAGATAAGCCATCACCATGGATCCTGACCGGAGATGAAAGCGGGGTGCATGTATTCGAGTACAGTATAAACCCTATAGTGCCTGGTGTACGTACGTCGCAAACTAACTCCTGATTGCGTGGTACGTGGAAGGATTGGTGTCGCGAAGTATCTCTCTACCTACTCGTACTTGTACTCGTAATTGCACATGTACATCCCAAACTATGCAAGCCCGTGGGGAATATATATATATCACCACCTCCAGAACCTTGGACTTGGACTTGGACTTGGGATTGGGCTTATTTGGTGGGGGAAGAGTGAAGATAGATGGGTGGTTGGTTGGTTGCTGTGGCATTGAGATGATGTACTAGATAGGAGGTGAGTTGTGGGTTATCAGATGGGGAGAAAGAAGGTGAGAGTGAAGTTTATCTCTCATGCGAGAACGCGACGTGTAAAATCACCTATCTTACTTAATGCCTGGCATTCACCGTGTGATGAATGTACGAGCAGATAATATATCTATCAAGCGATGAATTAAACGAAGCTATGCCTGTCCAACGAAGAACCTGTTCTATCTGACAAAAAGAAAAAGAAAAAGAAAAAGAAAAAAAGAAAGACCACAATGACGATTCCGACCCATGAAGCAAAATCATACGAGGTACGGAATGGTCAGCTTGAAACTCAATCCTCATGACAACAAGTCCATCTCGGTGTGCATGCCCGAACATCCTCGCATAAATCGAAACTAAGTCGTCCCTCGCAAGTATTTCGCACGCATCGCGTTCATCAATTGTCAGAATCCCGATCATCACGACTGTCATCTTGCTTCTCTCGTCGCTCTGCCTGCTCTTCTAGGCGCTGACGCCGACCACGACGATGATTTGCCTTCTTCGGGTCAGGAACCTGAACAGGACCATCCGCCACAGAATCATCATCACCATCATCGCCAGACTCAGGATCAGAAGCCCAAGCTTCCATAGGCCAAACGATACGGTCCTTCCAGGAAGGATGATGAGCTTTAGCTGCCTCGAAATGATGATCCCGATTCATGATGATATGATAGGGGTGGGGCATGGAATCCATGATACGATAGTGGCGGTGTATGAAGAGGTTGGGCATGGAATTGTGACCAAGTTTCTTGTTAGCGAAAACATGAGCGTCACCCGAGTGCAAATCGCTCTTGGAACCTGAATCAATGGCGGCACCAGTGCGAGCATCGTCTTCGCTCTGATCATGAAGTTCCGATGCACCTTTGGTAGATAAATTGAAAGATACATGCTTGGATTTCTTGTGAGATGGACTCCAATCGTTAGAATGGGCTGGAAGCCAACTAGAATCCGAGCCATCTCCCCAACTTGAATCGCTCTTTCCGTCATCGGCATGAGTGCTCCATGATAAAGGATCCTCGCGACTTGGATAGTAGTCATAACCGTGAACGATTGCCTTGCGGAAACGATTTTCTCTCGAGTTGGCCAATGCCGTGTAAAGTAAATCCGAGCTTGGGCTGTGTGATGCACGTTTAGTGACATGCTCATCTTTATCCATGCGAGTACCATCCAATCCCGAAGCGTGTTTCTCGTCTTGTTCGATTATATGCTTTCGAACACATTCTGCGCGTTCATCTGCAGTCATACCTTCAAGCTTGGCGGCAGAAGGTAGGCTGAAAACGAAAAGTTCTGGGTTGGGCGAAGTCATGAAGTTAGCCATACGACGAGCGAGATAGTCAAGACATCCATCGTAACTCCAAGGGTTTTGCAAGTCTGAAGGGACATCGGCTGTATCATAGGAATGCTGGTATACGGGAGGATCTGGACAATGTGGTGGTGGCTGGTCCGATTCAGATTCCTCACCGACATCTCCAACAGCATCAGGCAACTTTTGTGGTTGGTTTTGGGTACCATGGTGGGTAACAATGGCCTGGAGCCTCTGGATATCGAGTGCTTTCCACTGCTAGAAGTTAGTTTATTTCTTGAAGTAAAGTAAATAAGAGACTTACATTGTTTCCAGATCCTTTGGAGGTTTGTGCCGTTGCAAGTTCCTCCATGGCTTGATCAAGAACAATCGACATGATGATAATATTATCATTGACCATATTGGCAATGAAGTCTCCTTGCTCGTTTCGATTTGCAAAATCCTCAAGGCTGAGATATATACGAGTATGACTGAGGATACTCATGATTGCGCCTTTCAAGCATGCTCGCCCCAACGAGCGGTCTTGAAAAGTCTTAAGTTGCTCAACTAGCTTCATACACTCTTGTACATCCAAATGATGGTACTTTTCCTTGTACAAATAAAGAAAGATTTCAAATTCGCGAAAATTTGGAAATATGGAATTCTCAGCCATGATGATATCCAAAACTTGAGATTCCCAGTGAGGATCATCAAATCGTCCTCGGAAACCACGTCTAGACGCAGTATTGAGTGGTTGGATGCCATGATCGAGTGTGCGCACTTGATTGGCAGGGCCAGCTGGAGAAGGGGGAGAGATGGGTGAGTTGTTGGCGGTTTGGTCAGGAGACTCTGAAGGATCATTGACCGAATTTGGTGTCATATCTCCTGACTGGGTATAGACTATCTCTTTCGCGAATCCAAGTAGATGAAGATACTGAAAGTAGTTTCTCAAGTCAAGTTCAATTTACAAACTCAAAAGCTTGAAAGCATGATACTTGTGGAAGTGTTTGAAAATGGTAGGTAGTTTGTACAATATCAAATAAGGGGTTATCTAAAGCGACAAGTATTGTGACAAGCACAACAGTAAAATAGATTCGTAAACTTATTGAAAAAAGAGAGCAAAAGAGAGCAAAAGAGAGTTGTTTGCTGGAAGTACCAAGTAGAGGTTTTGCAAGTCAAAGTTGTAAATCTTATCGGGAAGAGGAGGGCCTTGATGGAAGAGTTGTTATTGTTAGGTCCGTGCAGAATCGAACCATATATACAACAAGGTCGGCTTGGTGTCATATTTTGAATTCACTACTTCTCGGTCTCTACAAGTACCGAGATGATTTATATGTGAACAGGATTGGGAGATAGAAGGAGAATGAATAGCAGCTAGCTTGAAATATGGTGATTGGGTAAAGCTTAGGCTCAGCTCTATTGAGAGTAGCAGTACTGCTTAATACCAACGACACTTAGCAAGACAGACATATGAATTTCTTCTTTCATTGATGGAAACTTGTTCTATCAAAGGGTTCCATTTCATTCTGACCTTTGACTAAATGTAAAGTTGATCACGTCTATACAGCGTGATAGGATAATGCAATGATAAAGAGTTATTGAAGGCTAAGAAGGGCAAGAAATTGACAACTTAGGTTGTATCACTTGATATTGGCTAGACTAATATCAAAGCACATATGGACTCTTATGAGTTGTCACCAGCTGGTAGAAACAGAAACTAAGAGTAAGTCTCCCCTTCCAAAACCAGACATCTCATACCCTCCCCTATAGTACTGAAAAATGGGAAGTGGAAGAAATTGGAAGGCTTGATTGGCTATTTTACAGCCTCACTCAAGGCTAATCATTTATTACTACTCGTTACCATGGAAGCACGCTTAGAAAAGGAGGCGCAAAGATCAAATTTAACATGGTAGTCTCCTCACACTTACACAAAGTATCACTGCACAATTTTCCTGGACCGCACGCCGGATGATTTCATTTTCTCCTAATTTACACATCATCCATCATGCTCAGGAGAGCATGCCCCCCCCACCAATCTATCAACATAGGTTCGCTCTATGCAATCCTCAATAACCATAGCTCTCTACCCTCTCTCCCTTCCGATTAGTGTTTATCAGCTGGTTTTGGGTTCTTTGCGTTTGGATTTCTGGGGTCGTTTTTGAATTGCTCGCCTGTCATAGCCAATCTCATCAGTACTCATTCATAAGAAACTATGCGGTTCATATGCGCAAACACTCAATGGGTAGACGTACTGTTTGACATAGCGTTCGCAGCAGAGTTGATTCCGTACATGACGACGGCACCTAAGACCCAACTAGTCAGCCCCGATTTCCATGACGGTTTCCCCTCGTGGCGGTTCATTAAACATTCGCAGTCTGCCATATCTCCATGATGACCTGCCCTCAAATTGACGTACCGGCAATGAAGAAAGGAGCCAGTGGCTTTGCTAGAAATACAATCTCGTCAGTCAACATTCCTTCAAGGTCGGAAAAGAACGGAAGGAAAGCTTTTCACAGCTTTTCAAGTGAAGGGCTTCACATACCAATAGGCGCGGGGAACTTCTTTCCTAACCAAGACATTTTGACTTTGTAGTGTGGTATACGATTGGAAATGTACCGGAGGTTGGATAGCAGTTCGATGGTGGGAATTTTGATACAGGTAGTTGAGCATGTATGGCCAGGGCCGCGAGCAGAGGTAGGCTAGAATGTATGGGGTTAGCTCACATGTCACGTTACCCAGAAATCCCGACGTCCAGAAATCGTTGATGCCTTTAACTTCTGGCGGAAAGAGCTTGAGTCTGGCGCCCCATTGAGTTTAGCTTGATCCCCCGCTAAGCCTATTCTCACGTCACACGTCACACGTGCCCCTAGTACCGCATGTTCCGCTCTGGTGGCTTCATCTATTTCCCCATACACGATTTAGCCTCTCCCTTCTCCCTTCCCATTGGTCTCCGCAAGAGCTCCAAAGTTAAAATGGAGCCACATATCCTGGCTGACTGGCTGACTGGCTGACTGGCTGGCTGACTAACTTACTCCTCACTTGCATCACTTGCCCAGCTTGCCCCATTTGCCCAGCTTGCCCCACTTGCCCAGCTTGCCCTCTCTTCCCTCATCCAGTCACGTCAGCCGCCGTTTCTCTCTTCCTCTTCTTTCTCATGCGAAGTCCATCACAACGCCGTCACAATATATCGTTGTAACCACACCTCATTACACACCTCCCCTCACCACACCACACCACACCACGCCGTCGCACTCTCATTCGACAAGCCGTTCTTACCTCAACCACTCGACGTAAGACCACAAAGAAAGTCAAGAGGTGCGGGGTAGCCTAGGAAGCTTGCTCTACCTAGCATTTGTTACTCCTCATCATCGACTTGAACCAATTATATGATTTCTGGTCATACAATCAATCCAATCTGTTCAACCTAGCCCCCCTACACCTGCCGCCTTTGCAGCTTCCATCTGTCTTTGTTTCTGTTGATTATATCTCCGATAGAACAAGAGGGGATAGTAGTAGTTTGTGCAAAAAGACTACCTATCTACTTATTGAGTTCATTTCTGCTTTGCATTGGAAAAACGAGACGATACAACGAGAAGGGGTAAATAAATTAACCAAGCGACATTCCTTGTTCAGCTTTCAGTTGGTTACGAAAACGGACCCTCCATCACTGAAGCTTTCATAACTTCTTGCAATCATCACAATCATTGAACATCACCAATAATCAACCAATCAACAACTCACCATGTTTACGCGACGTATCTCACGCAGCTCTATCACGAGCCAACCTCTGAGAGCCTTCACGACCACATCTACCACCTTCTCTCGCACTCCAGCTCTGGCAAATATTACCCCTGAAGGAGTCGCCTCGTTCGATGCAAAGCAGAAAGAATTTCGGGAAAGAATTGCAGAACATCGTAAGAAAGAAGCTGCAAGTGAGTCCAATCCTTCGTTCCAAGCTCAAAAATCTGCTTCGGCAGACCACACACTAAGTGAAGCAGAGCATGCAAGCGGCAATGGTGAGAAGAAAGGGAAATTGAGTAGCTTGATCTACGGTACTCCCGAGGGTCGGGAGATGGAAAAGGAGATTGAGCAGAGTTTCAGTCAAGTTTTGGCGAGAGGTAAATATGTACATTCTATCGTATTCCATGAGGTAAAGCCGGATAAGGTTGATGAATACGTCGAATTGGTTGGTGAATGGTATCCAAAGATGGCGGGAATGGAAGAAAACAAAGTACATTTGGTTGGAAGCTGGAGAACAGAGGTTGGCGATTGTGATACATTTGGTAGGTCCCACTTTCCCCCTTTGTCATGATACTGTTCGAGCTGTAGATTCTAATGAATGATGGTACCAGTTCACATTTGGGAATATCAAAGATATCACGGTTACCACGACTCTCTTCATAGTATCGCTTCACATCCCGGTTTCCCTGAATTCGACAAGAAACTCAAGTCTCTCATTACTAAGAAGAACGTCTCTCTTATGCAAGAATTTTCCTTCTGGCCTACCACTTCTCCCCGCCAACTTGGTGGCCTCTTTGAATTACGTTCTTACACATTGCACCCTGGAAACCTCTTAGAGTGGGAGACCCACTGGCGCCGCGGTCTCAAGGCTCGTAGAGAAGTTATGGAAGGCGTTGGGGCCTGGTTTGTGCAGATCGGAGAACTCAACACTGTGCATCACTTGTGGCAATTTGCAGACCTAGAGGAGAGAAAGAAGAGAAGAGAGCAAAGCTGGGAGATTGAAGGTTGGGGTGACACAGTTCATAAGACTGTGCCATTGATTCAGAATATGAAGAGTCGAGTGCTGATTCCTATGCCTTGGAGTCCAGTTGCTTGATTCAATGAATACCTGTATGGAATGAGCATTGGAATCGACGAGAGGATTGAATCTTAACATGAAGCTTGAGCATTGCGGATACCAGGACAAAGCTAGTCAATGAAGTGCGATTTTGAGCGATAGAGATGGATGAAATTCGAATGTATTTCAGATACCCAGCTCTGGATATGCTTTTCACATGCACGCTGCTGCATATACTAAGGAAGTGATGGAAATCGAACGAAGACTGTATGGAAATCAAATCAAAATATTAGGGTTAACTCTGTATACATCAATTCTGCAAATAATGGTGTGTTGATATGTATCTGAGATTCTAAGTTTGACACCAAATGAATATAGGGATGAGTACGAGTAGAGGATCACGAACCTATGACAGGGGTACCGGCACCACGCTAATCCAGTAGTCTGTCTCATCAGCTTCGGCTCGTACCGAGATAGCTTCGAATAATCCTTCCTTCATTGCACCAACCTCAATCATGTGTGTACCAACTTCAACGCCTCCCCCATCATCAACATTACCTTCCTGACTTCTGACACCCACCCGCTAGCTAGTAGCTTTCTGCTATTTATGTTTGCCCCACAGTCAATACGTTGTATTCTTTTCTAATGCATCGATGAAATATATGCGAGTAGATTATCTTTCATTATGTATGGTCTGTTGAAGGTCCGTCTGTACTGGTATATTGGATGGTCTGTAGAGCAGGAGGCTAATATATAAATATTAAATCGCTTGGATTAACGCCACGTAGATTGCATAACATTAAAGAGCCCGGTCTGTTCAATTTTTGCTTTCTTTTTTTACTTCTTCCTTATTATGCACTGTCTCACGCCTCTGCCTCAGATGCCCCAAACTCCTAACGCCTGATTTCGAGACTCAGCTCTCCTCTGCCATCGCAGGATCATTCAATGAAATAGTATTAGCATCGCGACGTTCGAACTCCCTCCCGAAAGGATCTTCCAGAAGAGATTCCTCGTTCCTCGTCCTCACCCTCTTCGTCCCCGGTACCTCCCCCTCGTTAACCCTCTCACATAACCCCCTCAATTTCTCCCCCACCCACTCAAAATCTCTCAACTCCAGGTAAATCTGCGCGCTCAACCTGACCCATAGCACGCCCGCGTGCCATCCGATCTGAAGATAGGTATCGAATTCCTCGACGGCGGTTTTGTTCAGCCAGATTTTAATTTTCTCCGCCTCGGTGCATGGGAATGCGGTTGAGTTGTGGTGTTTGTGTTTGGTGCTGTTGGGCCAGAATGGAATTGGGAGTCTGATGTTGGTGAAGCATGTTTCTCGTCCTGCGTCGACGGGAAGAGTGTAGGTGTTCAGGGCTGATGCGCAAATGGACCCGCCGACTTTGGCTAGGTCGAAACAGTATTGTCGGATTGATGCTTCGCCGCCGCAAATGGCGTTGCGGAAGGATATAGCTGCGGGGATACAGAGGTAGGGAGTGTAGTCGATTGTTGCCACGAAGTTGAACATTGAGAGGAAATAATCGTTGATATCTTTTAGGGTGTCGTTTGAGGAACTTTTGCGGTAGCCGTGGGATGTGGGGAGGGAGGTGCGGATGAGATGTTGATTGCGGAGGGGAACGTAGAAGACTGCACAAGAGCGAGGGGTATAGAGCCATCTGTGGGGTGTTAAGATGGCTTCTTGCTGAGAAAATGGGTGACATACTTATGGCAATTACTAACAAAAAAATCGGGACTAATTGAACCAAGGTGTGTGAGATCGATATGTCCGATACCGTGAGCACCATCGATTAAACTCAAGACACCTAGTTCTTTGCATATCCGAACCAGTTCTTCCCAGGGCATTCGAACACCGGGAAAAGTTAGGACCTGACAGTTACATCAGAAACCGAATTTTTGGCCACCTACCGGAGCCAAGAAGGGCTGCACTGAAAACACATATGAGAGGCGACATGTCAGAACTACTGACAATATGAACCGATGCCTCTCGTGAGATGGAACAACCTCACCGTATCAAACATAGCCAACTTAATCTTCCGCCCCATGTTCTGAGCCAATTCCACAAACCCTCTAAATTCCTCCAACTCTGCTCCTTCATTGATTGGATACTCCAACACCTGACAATGAATCCCCACTTCCACCCCCACCATCTCCCTCACGCTCTCAATCGTCTTCTCACACGCATCATAAATGGTACTAAAATAAACAATCATGTCTCCCTCCTCCCATTTCAAGTTCCTCAACACGGTATTTACCCCCGTCGTCGCATTTGGTATCAAGACCACCTCCCTCGGATCAGCACCTAGTAAAGGCGCCACCGCACCTCGTGATTCATCGATCAGTTTGGGGAGATCATAGACGTAAAATGTATCGGGTCTCTCGGTGCATTGTCTCTGAAATGCTTCTTGGGCTTCCTTGATGGGACGTGGGTAGGCGCCAAAAGAGCCGTGATTGAGAGGGGTGTAGGCAGGGGAGAATTGAAAATGGGCGTCACGCATGCGATGGCCGAACGGAGGCCGGATTGTCATCTTTGGGAATGATTTGAAACCTGTTGTTTTAATTATCCAATCTACTCGAGTAAGCGTAACAGTTGAAGTTGCTCCTGGACGTCTTCCGTGTTGGCTTTGGAAACTCTTGGGTGGATCCTCGCCAAATCGGTGGTAGACCTCGGTAGCATTAATGTGGCTGATTTAACACGTGATATAATGCACATCGCATTGCATCCATCACCGTCTCGCCAGCATCGTTCCGCCATGCAAATCACTGCATTCTCTATCTAGTGGATGGGCCTGTCCATCCACGGATGCTGGTGGTATATATATTGGTAGGTGCGAATGTTACGCAAGGTGGGCTGTGAGATTTCAACTATGTGTTGCTTCCTCTTGGTTCCGATATCACTACATGCACTTAGGTATCCAGTAGATATATTTGCCCTTATTAAGTGGAATAAAGATCAAGAGATATCTCTGCAAAAATATGCGTTCAAATCTGGGTCTAAGCTTTGAGCAGACACCTTCAAACATTCAAATATCGTGAAGACATATTGGCCGCATGAAAATGGAAGGATTAGCTTATGCCCAGCATTGTTGATCATCTAGCTGATGTTGACCCGGATGCTTTATGCGCAGAGTATCCGGTTTCAACAGTGTCGGATGATTAAGGATATCCCAAGATTACCTATGGTGGTTTTGCAAATGCGATAAATTGTGTCGCTTGGTGGCTACTAGAAACTCTGGGTCCAGCAAAGAACTTCAAGGTCTTAGCATATCTTGGGCCTAGTGATCTGAGACATCCAGCACTCATTTTAGGTGCCGTGAAAGCTGGCTACTTGGTGAGTATTTCATCTAGATGTATTTTGTATGAATATCTCAGTATTCTCCGGCTTCCATCATTCTGTCAGCAGTTGACTGCTTCCTGGTATTTAACTCATGAATTTGGTCCAATACCTACGCCCGGAAGACCTTTCTCAAATTTCCTCGAAACAGTCTTGCTACTCAGACCAGCCTGCTGGATTGCCTGAGCTATCGAGAAGCTACGAAAAGACATGGTTTTCCCTCTACTTTCTCCCTTGCTGGATAGGTGCTAATATGGCTGGTAGACTCTCACTAAAGTGGCTAAAACGGCTATATTATTCACTAATCCAAGAAACGCATGTTGCTTGCAGGAAAGGGCACCGTTCAAAGAGCAGGAACTTTACAACTTTACCAAGAAGAACTTGATGCTTGAAAAGAATAAGTTCCAGTGAATGGAGCCCATGGAATGATAACCCTAAGACGAAAATACCTTATGCGTACCTGGTTCAAACTCTCGGCTTGGATTCATTACTTATGATACAAGATGACCCAAGTAAGGAACGACACGAGCTCAAAGTTTCATGCTAAACGCCATGAGATATGCAACTCTAATGACAAGTTCCGGGTGGGTAGCATGGGACTATGGGGGGGGGGACTAGTCTACTATCAGAAAACTTCCGATCGACGACGGGTATCAATATGAGTTCGTACGGATAGTGACCGTGCATAGGCCGCTGAACTTTCAAGCATCGGAACCGGCTATCCTGCAGTATTTCTATGTGCTTTGTACAAAACTTTTTTACCGCTGCTATGGTAAGAGAGTTAGAAAAGGAGTGAGCAATCGTGATATTGCCGGGGTTCTGCATTCTGAGTACCTCGTTTGTTTTTGGGATCCAAGTTTTTTCGTATCATGAATCTTAATATAGCCTTGATGGAATTGAACTCACGTTTTAGGCTTACCTAGATACTTTCAGATAGATAGTTTAAAGTAAAACATCGCAAATATTACGACTTCGTCTCATTAGTTATATTAGATATCCAAAATTGTAAAAGACTTCAAAGGTATCATCGCAAAACCCAGGGTGCCCGCTCCTGAACTAGTGCAGGGAATTTCATTCGACTCAAACCCCTTGGTGCTGTTGCTTTGCTCTTCAGTACTTCCAAGTGGATGGGCTGCGTGTTAATTGTGCCATTGGTTACCCGACTTTAGCGATGCCATTCAGACTAATCAACAAATGTTGGGCAGAATGTGTTGACGTACGAGATCCGGAAGAAATCCCCACGATATCTCTATTCTTCATCCTCCTGCTCGTCTCCACCTATAACAATCTTCAAACCAGCCCTCGCCCCCTCAACTGTATGCTCCAACGCCGCCACCTTAGCCAGAACACTCATCAACCTTGGATCTGCACTCTCCACCCTGACCTTCTCTTTGACTCTCACCTCTTCCCCTTTATACATAAACACCTCATCCATCTCATCATGTTCCAATCTCCTCTGCGCTCCTATCGCGAAAGCTATCCGGCTCCCCAAATTTACCTGCTGTGCTACGGGTTCAAGAACTCGTATTGTGAGCAGTAATGAACCATCCGAGATAGTGAGATCAAGAGAGAGATTTGAGGGTAATGACGGGGCGAAGGTACCGGGGTCCACCGGGTTATGAGCCCAGTTTAAGGAAGCAGGGGTTTGGGAGGGTGTTTCAAGGAGAGACGGTCCTTTGAGGACGAGCTTGGCTTCGGTGAGGATGCCGTGGAGGAGACGTAGTTGCGAGGATATGAAGGGAGCAGAGTGACGGTCGCCAGTCCAGCGAGTTATATCCACGCAATCGAGACTTTGGTTTAGGAGTGTGCGGAGTTGGGTAAGGGGTTCGAGGAGGAGTGGTAGAGTTGGGGAAAGGGCAAATGAAGTTGGTGGAATGGATTTGAGGCGGAGGTGGATAGTCTATGGATTTGAGTATTAGTGATGGGCAGCTGAAGCTAAGCTTGATATTTCAGGTTCGGAATGAAAGGGGGAGAGGAATAGGATATGGACGTAAGCGAAATGAGGGAAGACAAACTCCTTTAACCACCTGCGTACCAACGCGTGTAATATGACCCTTCAAGTACTCGGAACGAGGTGAGGACATAACAAGTGTAGATCCAGGTTCGACTGGTGCCAGCAGCGCATAGCAATCTTCGAGGCCCGTCTTTAATGAAACTAAAGTTTCCTGGAGTGATTCTAGAAGCCATGATAATTCGCGTTCCTGAAATGGTTAGTTGTCATTTGTAGCAAACCGGGCTGGTCTGGTATGGTAAAACAAGTGGATGTTTACCCTAGAATCATCCTCTTCTCTCCTTAACTCATGCGCAGGTAATGGTGGCCAGACTGAGGTAGACATATTGATATGGGGTTGGTACCGGTCTGGAATTAAGCAGATCAAAGATGCAAGATGATGTAGATTAGTGGCTGGTGGACCTGTGGCGCAGAGGCTGGTGGACCTATGACGTTAGTGCATGATGGTTTCTGCCAGGCGGTGAACTAGTTTGGTACTTGATTTACCCGCGCATGTTTATTTACTCAGTACAAATGGAAATCGCAAATATATGTAACCCTCATGCTCTTTCTTCAGTCCTCCTTCAGCCTTCCTTCAGCCTTCCTTCAGCCTTCCTTCAGCCTTCCTTCAGCCTTCCTTCAGTCTTTTTTCAGTCTTCCTTCAGTCTTCCTTCAATCTTCCGTCTGAATTGTCATACCCTACTCACAAAGTATTGTATCGCAATTGGATCATAAGCAGCAATATTCGAACCTTTTCGCATCGTGCGCAAGTCTCAAACACATAATCAAGACCGGTATCTTGGGAAGAATGGCTCCTACACAACCATCACTGTCCTCTACGGATGACAAGAAATCCAAACTACCCAGAATTGGAAAGAGTGAGTTGGCTTTGTTCACCAACATTATTGATTAACCTAATTTTGTGTGCGCAGATCAAAGAATCCAAAAGCGACCACTCATGCATCCCGCAATCGCATCATCCCGCTCCTCTTCTGAGAGAGTCGTCTACGTGTCCCCTCATTCATCTTTCATCGCAATTGTAAAACGAGTCCGCAGATACCTCGACGGTGCGGAGTTTCGTGCCGGGCCTACAATACTGCCTACTACCGACAGGGAGCTTATGAGAGAAATCGAAGAAGGCATTAAACACACTAGAATGGGAAAGAAGTCTGGGGACGGTAATGGTGGCGAGGTTGTAATGAAAGGAACAGGAAAAGCAATCGAGAAAACCTTGATGTTGGCGAATTGGTGGCAACACCAAGAAGGTGTGAAAGTGGTGCTTAGGACAAAAAGTGTGGCGACCGTTGATGATATTGTGGGGGTTGGTGGGGAGGGTGAAGACGAGGGTTTAGAAGAGGATGGTAGTAGAGTCAGGAGGGTCAGTGTATTGGAAGTGGCCGTTTCGTATATTTGATCGACTGGTTGGTGTTAATGCAGTGTTCGTGAGCCGGATGCAAAACTTTTACAGGCAGGCAGGCTAGATCTTGTTGGATTAAACGACCTCGGGGTATGGAGTTTGAGTATGGTGTTATTGAATATTACAAAGTGGTGCAACGGTATGGAATACCTGGAGGTGCTGGAGCTAGATACCAAATCGAATTGTTTATGGATAAGGTGTGGAATAAGTTATATGATTTAGTACTCGATGGTGTACTCTAAAGACCTTTTTCACCGGTGTCTACGAGTATGATGCATTTGGAGTTCAAGCTGTGGATTACCCGGACCTCTGGCATATTAGGTGAGCTTTACCATTGCGCAGCGAAGTTCAAGTGAAGTGTCCAAATCAAAATTTCAATGACATTGGAGGTGTTTTCTATCAAGCGCAAAGACACTGAAACTTACTAAAATTCTCAATTCGTTTCAATTACTGTGAAGAAGTTTTGCAGTACTCTAGATTACAATAACCACTTATTTCTCGCTTAACCGCAAGGGGCTCGATTAGTATATGCTGTGAAGCCTTTGTTTATTATCCACACCTTTTATTACTCAAGTAGTTCCCCAAGTTTTGCTTTTCTTCACAATTCAACAATTACTCTGTCTTTGATCTGGCAATCTTGTATCTCAAGTATCTGCACCAATTTAAATTCGACAAGGAAATACTTCGTCTGCCTTCTTTGCACAACCTTTCCATCCACAATCAAATTCAAATGTAACTTCATTTATATTAAAAAAGTCAACCAACCACAACAATAAAAGGAATCCAAGTTATTCTAAATTTCGCGATCATAATAATAAGAGCATCGACACAAATGAGGTAGCCATTTCTAATTTAAAACTACTCCCAGAACATGATATACCCCCTAATCTTCGTGATACATGTACATCAGCTCATTTTGAACTCTACACCCGGCTAATTGAGACCCATCGCCATCTTGTTCGCGCCAAGCCAAGCCAATATCCAATCAAGTTACCAATTTACTTCTGAACCCTAATAAAGGTTGTTTGCGGCCATAATAAAACTCAGCAGGCTGCCAGTTAGATTCTTCAATAATCTGAAAGATCTTGTCAGGGTTCCTGGCACTCTCATTCGTCGATCCCTGCCCCCGCATGTATGTCCTAATTGTCTTCATGCGAATTTTCTGATGGCTGTTCAGGAGCTAGCTGAACAGTCAAACGATGAGCAAGCATGGCTTCACTGATGCTACGGTATTTGTTACCCTCTACATCTTTCAGAGCTTCTAGCATTCGTCTGTTTATCCTGGTTTGTCTTTCTGAGACAGAGCGCAAATCAACTATGCGTTTAGCTGTGGATAATAAATTAGCACACTGGCTCTATCAAGAATATAGCTAAGAGCTTACCATTTCCTTTGAAGGTAGATTCATACCTTTCAAAACTGCTCCCACCAGATTCATGTTCTGATACCTGAGCGTCATAAAATTCACTCTCCCGAACTCCTCGAACATAGGCCCAAGTTGCGAGCTTATCAAGAGAAGTCTGGTGGTCTTCAATTATACCTGAGATAAGTATCTTCAACAAATTGATTACCCGCAAGAAACTTTTCCTTGCGATGGGCCTTTCAGTGTCTTTCTCATCCAGTTCATCGAGAGCAGTTGCAACACAGGTTTCTGCCATTTTAATTTCATAATTATCCGCCAAGATATCTGACATCTTCACGGCGTGTCCGCCAATTGCAGCATGCCGGTTTATGAGGTAGCGATTAGGATCAGAGCTGTGACGAATCGCATCGGGTAGCTCGACGGTAATATGTTGCTCTGTTCTATGATCAGGCCGGGATGGGGCGTCTTCATCGACCGGTGTATTTGCCACAATTGTTTGAATAAGAATAGTCTCCATCTCTGTGTATTTGTGATTAGTTACCGCAAGCACTGGGTGTGAGTAAAGTTTGAGACCCTCTGTTGACTTACTTGCGCCTCTGATAGGGGCTGGTTGTCTCATATTGTTGACAACCGAATTCTTTTGATGCTGCTAGAACTAGTTATTAGCAAGATTATATACATCTAATTCATGCGAGATAAAAGAAAGAGGATGACTCTTCATGGGACTTCCCCATTAGCAGGCATCACTACTAATAGACTGAAATATCTATGAGAACTTATAAAGAGTTCCTACTTACTACTACCCAAAAATATCTAATATATCTTATCTTAGAGTTGTACTGTTGATTCTGAAAAATCCGATTGAAATGTTGTCGAAGGTCGAATTGGACGTTTATATTCTTATCTGTTAATTTGGATTTCGGGAATATGAGTGAGATGTCGTATCAAGAAGATGATGAATTAGCTTAAACTGAGGACGAGAGGTCCTTATGTACCCTATCTTGACCCAGGGAATTGCAGCATTGGTGCTGTGTCAGTGTTGTCCTACGGATCAAAGTCTTTGGCACTTGTATGGTATAATTGACTGTACTACCAAGAGATTAATAGAGAATTTTCCCAGTCATAATCATTGTACATTCACTGGTTGATACGGTGAACTGCAAAGTCAGATTTTCGTGTTATATTTATATTATCCGAGTTTTACCTGAAAATTAAGTGTACCATTGCTCAGGGGTCGGTGAAGATGGTTCTATCATCGACTTTCTGTGTGGTCCATAATGTTTGAACTCGAAATAAACTAGGTCAGACAGAGCTCCAATATGCTAATCATTCTCATTCTCTTCAATCAATACTGTTCCCGGAGTTTCTTTTCTTGTGACTGGCTACCACCTAGATATACCAAAATATTCAGAGACACATGCTGAACAATATCTCAATATAAAGGCGTGTCTATAGCTCTAACTCCTTGTTCTAGATCAAGCAGGCATCACCATCAAAGTTGTTAGAGCCAGTCTCAAGATCTTCACCCATTGCCGTTTTGATACTATGAAAATCCCCATTATGCAGGGCACAGAATGCCTTGAAGGCTTTTGCAACCGTCTATGAAAGCTCGCCCTAAATGACAATCGAGTCTCCCAGCCATGTTTCTGCCACATCGTATTAGTTATCACTGACGAAATCCAAGGATGGGAATTTTCGCTTACACATATCCGCTGTAGAAACATCTAAGGGTGGTTCTTCGTCCACAGAATCAAGAACAGCACCATTTATTTCATCACACCTTTGCCTCAATTCTACGTTCTACATCTCTGCCATCTTTTGAGTATACAAAATAGTTTCGAATTTTGCCACCTGTATATTTCGTTCGCGTATTAGATCTTGGTCTGCTTCTATAACGTGGCGCTTAAAATCACTTTATGATGCCGACTTGAGAATTGTATTTGTAGCAGCTCGTGAATGTCTCTTTGCATTTCAGAAAATATGAAAAAGTCCCATTTAGGGAGGGGGAAACTTTGCCAATTTATCACCGGAATTCACAAGAGATCAGATCAAAGGTTTGTCAGAGATCTATGTATGCCAGTTCCCGAGCTCGTTTGACCCCAAAGAAAAGTTTGATATTAGAAAGAATTCCCCCAACTACTCGAAGAACATACGCCGTTTCCTTTTTATCCATGCACCCAGGCCAACAATCGAAGAATCCCAAATCACACTCCATCCTTTGTGTCCAGGCGCATTATGTAGCAGAAGTTGAGATTTGAACTCTGGACCATTCCCTGATAAACCCGATGGTTCTGAACCCCCATTCATTGAATGGCAACGGACAACTGATCGGCCATCTCCATCCATATCCATGGAACAATCAGAGGCCATTACCAAGTGGATTGATGCCGAGCGCACGGTACATATTCTTCTGCTTCTTCAAGGCATCTGCAGCCTTTTGGTGCTTCCGAATGAGATCGGCATCCTCATCTACCTGGTTCCTGAATTTATCCTCGAGAACTTGAGCACTATGATTGATATCATCGATTCCCATCAAGGCATCTTCGATATCCTTGGTTCGTCGCTCCATCTCGCTAAGACGAAGATTGAAATCCTTGATTTTGGCTTCATGTTCTTTGGTGAGCGTAGTGAGGTTTTCATTTAGTGTCTTGTTCTCTGAAGTAAGCTGGGGAATGGTAGGGCTAATCGGTTTGGAGGGTTCGTTGCTGAGAAACTTGCTACTTGATATATACTACTTAGCGTTTGAAATACATCATGGGGTCTGATAAGATACTAACCTGTCCATCTTGTCTGATGCCGTTGTGTATACGGATTGTTTGTTCTGTTCCCTTGAAAGAAGATTTGAAGATTTGAAGATTTGGATGCTTGAAAGAAGATTGTGTAGAATGAGTTTCTTGTGGAATGAAAAATGTACTGGATAGACACCACTTTATGGACTTTAATGATTCATCAAGAGATACGGTGAACAAAGAAATATATCAGATTCACCTTATCAAAATCACGCAAATCTATCTGTTGTAGTATTGACTCTTGCTAAAAATGCTAAACGTGAAGTCATAACTCAAATAAATCATGCCACCAATGTAATATGTCGAACACCTCTTCATCAGAATGGGGAATCAAGTACAGTATGAAACCGTACCTCCCAAAACACCACCCTCTCTTATATCAGGCCCTATACAAAGTGCATGATAAACACGTCGTAGTGCATATCACGAGATATTGAGTATAAAAATACGACTACGCTTTGCTCAAGAATCATCTATTACCTTTCTACCTTTAGACTTCCTGAATATAAAGCGTGTTTGCTCCACAATGCTCGCCGAAAAAACAAACCTCATGTGCGAAGCTCTCTCAAAATAGAGTATACTACTTCACTTAAGGTAGGCGACGAGATTTGGCTGCGTGGTTTCAATCCATCATTGAATACTTTCGAGTGTATGGATATAGATTTTTTTTCACTTCAATGGTATAGATAGTGAAGAGCTTTGATTTATAACTAAACCAAGTCTTGCAAAACATAAGCCAGCAAAGATCTGTTGCATATGAGGTGGTAGTATAGTAGTATAAGAAGGTTTGGCTGTCGTCTCACGGCTATGATACACCAATTTAGCTACAAGTTGGTGTTCCCTATCCCCAAATCCGCCCACCTATTTGCATAAAGAATAGTAACTCCGACTGAATGTCAAAGGGAACCCTCTTCATCAGATTAGATTATCCATCCAAGCATAATGATAGAATGTACTCTAGAAGCCATTTCATAATCTCATTTGTGGCATAGACTAGAGTTACTCTATCAGGTTTTAATAGTATTAGAATCACGTGTACCACAGAGCACAGAGCTCGGCTATGCCTCCGTATCACTATAGCACTAGGTCCACAACCGTAGCACACTATACAAAATATACAATATTAACCTCTCCTCTCTTTAACAAATAGATCAAACCATTGCATCATAAAAGAAATCAAATTATCCAATGCAAAAACTTGATTGATTCAAGGAGTAGAGTAGATAGATAGATTAGTCAGGTTCTCGGTACATCGGCTAATCGTCGGAAAAGGAGGAATATTCGCTAAGTTTACTGGTGCTAGAATACTAGTAGTTAGATGGCGAACTCGTATGTATGAACGACCTTCACTTCATCTAACTCCATCCCATCGATCAGTTATTCCCGAACCTATGATACCCGTTGTGAGATTGTACATGTAGCTTCATATCACACCGACCAAGAGCCAAGAGCCAAGAGCCTAGCTCACCAATGCTATAAAAGATAAAATATGCAGAGTCGACGTACTCTAGAATATCTCGCTTAACCATACTAGTGCTAGCGAGAAGATCAACAATGTCTAACAGCTCTGAAACGTTCGGGAAACATCCCAAGTTTACGTTTGTGGAGAATTTTAGGAAATTCCAGATATGCTTGCTTTGGCAATCCAAATAGACATACCCATAAACTTACCCTTTCTAACCCTCAAAAGAACTAGCCTTTAATCTTCAAATCACCCATTAGTCTTCAAAACAGCAACAGCAACAACCAACGCTCTACTCAGGAACACAGCATGGTTGAAATAAAATAAAACATCATGCCTTACCCTACCCACGTTACCCTACCCTACCTACCCAGCCCTACCCAACTTGTGCATTGTATTACGCCTATAAAATCCTCTCTTCTCCGCATCCTCCTCTCAACTAACTCTTTCCCCAACATCCCACATCGCACATCCCACAAACCAACCTCAACCTCAAGCCAAAATCAACTCCCAAACTCCTCCCTAATCCTCCCCACCTCAACCCCCCTAACTCTCAATCCCATCCCCAAACCATCAACTCACCCACCCACTCACCAACCAATCACTCACCCACCCATCCCCAAACACTCCACTCACATATCACCCACTCACATATCCACCCATCAACTCACTCACCCATTCGCCTATACAGCACAACTAATCATCATCAAAACCCATCAAAAACCATCAAAACCATCAAAACCATCAAAAATTCAAAACCCACCAAAACCCATCCAAAATCAAAACCCCCCTTCCCCCCAAAAAATTCAACCTGCAACCTACAACTCTTTCTCTTTCCTCTTTCTCATACTCATACTCAAATATAAATAACACCTGGATCAACATTACATCATTCTTTTCCATTTACTATATTTGTAATCCATTTAATCTTTTTTCCTCTTCACTCTACTTGTAATCCATTCGATCTTTTCCATTTGATCTTCTAAATCGAGTAATCCAATCTACTCATTCATAATCAAATCGAAACTTTATGATAATAAAACCTCAAAAGAAGTTCAGAGAGATTAATAAAGATCAAAGAAAAGAAAAGAAAAAGGAAAAAAAGAGGGAAAAAAATCCCCCTATCACACAAATACAACACAATACAAAGCAAGAAAAGGTCAAAATGATAACCTGAAAAAGGTTATCTATTCAATTCTATGTACAATTCCTTCATTACCACCCCGCCCCCTCTGATATCTCCACGTGCCTTGTTGGTATCAATAAAAAAGCAGAAAGAACGTGCTAATCGCTACAGTGATATACAAAAATCTAATCCCCTTCCCTTTCACTTTCCCAGTCCACTCTCCCCCCTTCAACTCCACCCTTTAAGTCCTTTCCTTCATCTCCAATCGCTCCGATCGCTCGTCAATCCGAGGGCTCAATCATGATGTAACAATGTTCTTTTGACCCAATGTTTCATTTCCCAAATTCACCTTGAACTCCACCAAATTGATGGAATTTCCACTTCCCATTGACACATTCATGGCTGCCAAGTTCTCGAAGCTTTGTTGGTTGAAAAACCTTTGCAGTTGTCCTTGTGCAGTGACCGCATTATCTAGGTTCTCTTGTTGTAAAACGAAGAGTACCGTGACTCTTGCAAAGTCTAGGACTTCCTCGGTGATAGTAAAGACAGCTGTTGGGTCAATGGTAGAAGTTGTCATCACAGCAGATGTAGTTTGTGTCGTTGTCGGAGTAGAACTCAACGCGGCAGGAGTAATGGAGTTAGTTTGAGACTGTGAGGAATCATAGGTTGCTTCAGCGGTGGGGGTAGGAGTCGGTTGAGTGGTGGACGAGTCAACAGGGATGAAAGTCGAGTCTCGGATTACATTTGCGCCCATCTCGACCCTTGTAGGATCTGACTGTGCATCCCTTTTCATCTTGGTATCTCTGAGCGGTGTTGCTTCAGCGCTTGCGTCGCCAACTCTTTCATCATTTCCATCAAAAGTGACCAGCGAATTTTCCGATGCACAACTCAAGTTCCCGGCATTAAATTTCGCCAAAATGGTACTTTCGAACAATGGAACGGAAAAATTGGTTTGCGCGGCGGAGATAAGTCGGGGTATCGAGTCGCCAATGGTCATGTTGGTGGTAGTGCCTGATGATATGGTAGTACATCCAGTAGATCCTGCCACTGTGCATGTGCTTCCAGTAAACCCGTTTGTACATATGCAAGAACAAACACCATTGTCAATCCAAGAAGCTCCACCATTTTTACAGGTAGTTGAGGGATCTGCAGTGCATGTTTGCTCTGGGGTGGCGGTTACGGCGGTACTTGTGGTGGGTTTGTCAATTACGAGAAGTTTAAGGGGTACGACGACGGCGGCCGCAATTATTAAGAGTAAGATTATTAAAACGACAATGAACCCCCAACAAGGTAGACCGCAACATTTTCTTTGTTTCTTTTCATTTGTGCTAGATTTCGGATCATTGGGATCGTATTCTGGCCAAGCTGATAAATTTCGTGGAGTATCGCGAGCAGGTGTTACGTGACCAGGTGGTGGAAAGGCTGATAACATTCCAGAGAGTGTGGAATCCCGTCTAACATAATTAGGAGAAACTAGGATGCGTTAGCGCTTATGCTTTAAGAGGATGAATGGTACTCACGTTCGATTTCCTTCTCATTTGGAAAGCTTCTTTCCATTGGGAAATCATCCAAACCCATACGACTTGCTGGTCTCTTACCACGATCCATCATTGATGCCAATCTTGTTGCTCTCCTAATTAAATCCGGTAAACTCGTCAAGCTGCCTCTTGCCTCTGCATCCCTTACGGCATCGAGATTGAGGCGTGGTGGTCGACGGATTGCTGATAGTCTACTAAAAGGTCCTCCCTCGTCTGCAAAAGGTGATTTCGCCCTGAGCGTATCGCTAGGCAAGGCACCAGCTGCTTGATATGCTCCGAGCATAGAATTTGCGCTGTGGCTTTTCATTCCATCTCGTGTAGGCACATCCGTCGTCATAGCCAGGGAAATAATCGGAACTGATTCGCCAGAACTCGGTGGAGTAGGGTCAATAAGGCCAGTACCACCAGCTAAAGGTGAATTGGGGTTTCCAGAAATCGGCCATTGTGTTGATCTTTGAGCTTCTACTGGACTCATTTTCGATGGCTGCAATGGTTCTGGCTCTAATCGACGCGTTTCGGATGGAACGGGTCCTGCAGAAAGTCGTGCCGGATCAATCTGAGCTGAGGATCGTGTTGTGATCATGGACGGCCTCGCTCGTTTGCCAATACTAGCACTCCTAATCAATTCTCGCTCGTCGTTGTCATCTGATGCTCTGGACTCCTGACCTTCCGATACCGCGTAGAACCTTCTATCATCCTGATAATAATCATCGTCCTCATCCGACCGATCATAACCAGGCGATTCCGGTCCCCAACTCGAAGGTATGGCTGCACTCGATGCATATGAGCTATGTGATCTAGGGAGTGTCCTTGGAGTGAGACTCATGCCCTCTGATACTTCTGGAATTGGAGAAACGTAAGAAACCTGTGAATAATACGACGAAGCGCCTCTTCTGGAAGTTGGTGGTGGCCCTAGATTAGCACTTCTCCTAACTGACGGTGCAATAGCTGGTACTGGAGCCGGGAAGTCAGGTATTGTACCAACGGAAGAAACGGTAGAAGGAGTTGATGCTGACGTCAGTGGCGATTGCATCGATGGAAAGCTTTGATCGGAGTCATCATTTTGATTTCGTGGTGAACCACGAGTTTGTGATGGTGAAGATGAATTTTGTTGGGGTTGTTGGGGTTGGTATTGAAAATGTGAAGTGATATCTTGTATTCTAGACGAATCAAGGATTGAAGGTACGTGACTAGGTCTTGGTGGTCTTTGGGGAGCTGGGCCGCGGTTAGGAGGAGGCTGATATTGTTGAGGTTCTGAGCCCGTATTTGTTCCAATCAATGGCCATTGAGCTACTTGAGTAGGTCGAGAAATCGCCATTCCTACAGCACTTTGACCACCCTTTTTTGACGTTCCCGATGAACCTTGAAGTCTTGCTCTTGGTGGACTTGGAATATTACTCGATGATGAAGGATCGTAAGGTCTTAGTGCAGGTATCGGTTCTGTAGGTCTACCAGCTTCCGCTCTTTCTCTCGCCCTCCTCACCGATCCACCACTAGCTGGCGCACCCCATTGTCGTTGACTCATCTGATATAAAAATCACGCCGTTCGTACTACCATTCGTGAAATGATGTTCGGGTATCCGCAAATGCGGGACCAATATCCAAACAGTCGGTACCTTCCGTGTATTATCTCGTTCGCGTCTGCATGAAGCCGTTCCGTTTAAATTATTATCTCCTTAGTTGTATGGGTCCTTTTTCCAAATCTTGTCTTCAAAAGTAACGAATGTCTGTCCTGCCACAATGAAATTTAAACCAGCGATTGAAAATGAGTATCGAAATTTCGTGAAGATATAAGAAAGGCGAGCCTTGGGCTTAGAACAATACAAAGCAGCTACCAAGAGGGCGTAATTTCGACTCACTTGGAGCCGATTGAATTTCAAAGAGTAATCGAATGCTTATTGGACCAAGTTATACTTTCGCATACCATATGATATGAATAATATAAATAATGATCGAAGGTGGTTCGTATGTAGTGAATATAAAATGCCAAGCAAGGCTGTGTGTAAAGGAGAGGATGCAACTTGTCTATTTCGGAGATCGCAAAACTATCCACGAACGATTAGTTAGTAAGTATCGCCAGCGACAAACGACCAGCGCGCAATGACAGAAGAGAGGAAGAAAATAAAATAGGTCCAGTGTCAAAATATTTGACGGGGGAAAGAAGAGAAAGAGGAAGAAGAGGGGGCCTAAGGTAAGACACACGATACCTAGGTAGTCTCGTTATCAACTACCAAGAACTTCTGGATAACACGAAACTCCAAATAGATATAGTGTGCCTCAATGATCACTTGAGAAGAGGTCAAGCAAGATGACACCGAGGTGGTAGGTATGAGGATAATCCA
This sequence comes from Monilinia aucupariae, assembly GCA_002162555.1. Taxonomy (NCBI): domain Eukaryota; kingdom Fungi; phylum Ascomycota; class Leotiomycetes; order Helotiales; family Sclerotiniaceae; genus Monilinia; species Monilinia aucupariae. Next base: position 790,414 of record NGKF01000004.1, read on the forward strand.
TCTCCCGTTTCAATCAAGTTGGCACAAATGACTAGAAAGGCCCCAAATTCCTCAAAATGATATACTGCGCGCATTCGTCCAGATATGTTGAAATCATTCACATACATTTGATGTTTCGCAAGCCCGTGTGAATCCTTGTTGCGGTATGAAACCTTTGTCCCCAGATATTGTCGATGGGTTATTGACGTCGATTGAAAAATGTATAAAACTTCCTCGTCGACCTCCAAACGTCCACGTCTTCAACAGTTCAGCCTGCTTATTGTGGAAGAATCCGGTCTCTCCAAGTAGGTACAATTTGGAAGAATTGATGAAAGTATTTTATTTTGTTGGGGAATTTGACTTGGGGATATGGAAGCTCTTGAAGTTGGGAGGGACTCTCTTGGTCGTTTCAGAATCGAGATCCTATCACCAACCTACTGTATCCAAAAATGAGCTCCGAGCCCTTTAATCGATCGAGCAATGCTGAAGCGCAAACCTTGGGGCTATGAATTTAACGAGAGTGGTCAAGAACAAGATGAAGGCACGAAATGAGAAGGTGAGGATTGAATGGAATGGAAAAGAATGGAATTGAATCGATTCCGAGATCGAAAGTCGACCCAAGCTGTGGTTGAGAAAGGAAGTTGAAATTCGCAAGAGACGGACGGTACTGTTACTTTGTTGGACAAACAGGAAGGAAGGAAGGATCTACAGCATCTCTCCAGCCATACCCAATTTCGATTGCGGCAGTGAGTGAGTGAGCAAAGAGAAATGGTCTGATCGATACTCCGTACCCTGATCAGAACCTGGGAATTGTCAATTTGAGGGAGGGGGATTCTTGTTGTGAGGGTTGGCACACACTACTTTTTCTTCGTATAAATGAAGGAGGGGGGATGCCGTCCTGCTGCTGCACATACAGTAGATGAAGGTCCTCCCTACAGTGCAGCCGCAGCGAAAGCAATGCCGTGAGATGTAGAAAGTGCTATTCACGGTAAGGACGTACTCTATTTGACTCGTCAATGTGATACTTTGGTTGAGCTGGCTGGCTGGCTGGCTGGCTGGCATGAATCTTGCAGAAGGCCTTCCATCTGGATGAGGTTTCTGACTATACCTTGTCTTCGGAATTATCCATGATCGATATCATTGGATGATCTCTCACCACCCACAAGAAGCGATTTCGCCTGCTCATGCATAGTGACGGAAAAGAGATGCGACAGGAAGGAAGGCCAATAGAGTAGCAGTTGCCAGGGACCGTGGTCAGACTCAATGAAGGTTTTTTTAAGTGAGGTTTTGCATCTTTTGAGTTTACTGCTTGTTGGTCGTTAAATTTGATCGCAAGAAGCGAAGATGTCTTTGCGGGTCACGACCTTGACAAGGGGACTAAAGAGTGGGGGGCCTCGTTCCTCTTGATCTCATTGGTTGATGGAAAGGCTGAGCTGGGTAGCTAAGTCATTTGTAATCAATGTCGGGGCCTGGAATCCAAGGCCGCGATGACGCTCGACCGATAGCGTCTAACGCTTTGCAGCATCGCCATCCATATAAGCAATTCCAATTGAAACCCCCTCGAGACGAGAGCAGACCTTGCGATTCTCTTACCATGGCCGTTTTTGGTGTAGCCTTATGACTTCTTGTTCTTGTTCGACCGCCAACCACATGTGGCGAAGAGTGCGATACTGATCTTATCTTGCGAGCGCCCCTAAGTCTGCAATGTCCTCTGTACAGAGCACTGCAACGGCTCGCGGGGAACGGAACAAGCAACGGCAAAAGAAGAGGATACCCGTCGAGTCCAATTACACTACTACCTTGACCTTATCGCACATCCCGCCCCTCGACGGAAAGTCCGAGCCAAGATAATATTTCATTATTTTCACTCATATTTCCACGTTTCAGATTAAAAAGGACAGGATCAAGGATTCCCTCGCCAACATCCATCCTCCGTCCTGGGGCCAGAAAGAAGAGAAAGAAGAGAAAGAAGAGAAAGAAAGAAAGAAAGAAAGAAAGAAAGAAAGAAAGACGCCTTCCTCTCATCTTGAACTCCCGAGGTTTCTCTGTACTTTGTTTGTGCTGTTACTCCTGTTACTGTGCTGCGCAATGTAACATGATACTACCGCGCTCGACTTCTTGTAAGCTGTTGATGTTTCCTCAAATAGGGATCACCATGGATGGGATATATATCTACCGCACTCGGATACATCCTTTCTCTCCCGGCTACATATATTCCTACCGTACGTACCTCAGGCTCTTCTCCTCCCCCCCTTACTCCTCCGCATATGTATTCCATACCTCTACCTCGCACTCTCCATACTCGAACAGACCAGACCAATCACCACATCCATATCCCTTCGTTTTCTTTTCATCCGATGTTCATCATCATCAAATAATCAGCTCCAGGGTTGGGGTTGGGGTTGGGTGTGGAGATCCGTACCTGACTAGAGTACTTTGTAGTGCTCTTAAGTTTACGTCAGCTCTATCCACCACCCACCTCCCAAGCCAACCTAATCTCGAGATCTATACTCGAGTACTTATTTATATACTCGTATATGCTGTATATGCAAGTGCAGTGATGCATATATATGTGTGTATATTGCATTTTCTGTCCACTCCAAGGACTGGAGGGGGAAAGGTAAGGAGTACAGTGCAGTACCGTACCGTAAAATCCAAGCAGGATATCATCATATCGGAACCCCATCACACCATCCCATCTTTCAGTAGGTGATGAGTAAATCTACCAACGTCCAACGAGAAGATAGATAGATCTACGAGTAGGATCTCAAGTAACACGAGATGAACGATACAACAACACAGTATTTCCATCCCATCTCCCACGCAATAGACCACGATACCCCCTTCCAAGTCCTCCCTCACATATATGATCCCAACGGCTCTTGCTGTCCTATACTATCGTAGTCAGTAGCCCGTAATCAATACCCCCCTTCCCATTCCCCAAGTACTCCTTACTCCCTCCTCCCCATAGACTCACCATAAGTATCCAACATAAAATTACAGGACGCGTAGCGAGCACAATACATAAAACAAGCAATCAACCCACCAACAGTTAGTTACTCGAGTCCCCACGTAGTTTCCCCCACTCATACGCATACGCATGCATACACAAGCCCAACTTCATCATACAGCTAACACAGTTAATACAGCTAATACAGTTAATACACCTAATACACCTAATACACCTAATACACCTAATACACCTAATACACCTAATACAGCTAATACACCTAATACAGCTAACACAGCTAACACTCTTAAAAACCGTTTGTTATACCGGTGTACCAAGTGCTCCAGTACCAAGTGCTCCACACTTAGAGTAGTCTACATGATATTCCAACAATTTCCCCAACGCACATCCCCATCTCATATAAAGTACGTCCACCATCGATACTCACGTGGAAAGACAAGGGGCATATTAGATCGTATTACATCACATCATATAAAAACACCAGACCAAACCAGGGGTTGAATGAAGAAAGGAATACAGTAAATAAATAGCCTTAAACTCATCGCAGTCTACGCGCCTCTCCCGAGTCCTAAGTAAGTAGTGTAGTTAAGCAGGCCAAGCGCCTCTCAGCAAAGAAAAGCGCAGTGCAGTGCGGAGTTGAACTCGAGCTTTAATTCTTACTTCCCGCTGTTCGTTCTCCTTTCTTTTCTTATTTATGAAACCTAGTTTCGGATCAAATTTAAATATGTCAATCCTTAATTTTCTGACCTCTTTTTGTTTTTCTTGTTGTTTGCGTTTGCGTTTGCTTTGGTTTGTTTGGTTCGTTTGGTTCGTTTGGTTACATAATACTTGAGAGTATTCTACTTGCGTATTCTATTTGTGTACATGTGCATGTGGTAGTAGAGTGAGTGAGTTTGGGGGTTTGGGGGGCTGATGGATGGATGGAGCTTAGAGGTACCGGGTTGTGAGCGTGAGTTATTGTGTGGCTATATCGTTATGGCGTGAGTTATGCTGGGTGGGGACTTAATTATAGGAGCTGGGTGAGGTGGGGAGTTTATATATACACTTATTGAATCTCCGTAAGGGAGAGGAAGAGGAGAGGAGAGGAGAGGAGAGGGAGAGGAAGAGGAGAGGAGAGGAGAGGAGAGGGAAATGGAGAGGAAGAGGAGAGGAGAGGGAGAGGAAGAGGAGAGGAGAGGAGAGGGAAATGGAGAGGAAGAGGAGAGGAGAGGAGAGGGAAATGGAGAGACTTTCCTTGATGTCGTGGTGTCGATGGTATACACATACATACACACACACATCCATTTCCACGTAGTAGGTAATGACTCAAATATCTCCACTTCACACAAGAATTACCCCCCAACCTTCTTTCCTCCTCTCAACTTCATCTCATCTCATCTCAACTCTCCTCTCATCATCCCGAGAGAAAGAAATGATCCTGATGCCAACAAGTGGGTATCGTGACATCCAAACTCCCATTCTCCACTCTTGCCCCGTGGAACGTAACATTGATGACCTACCTAGCGGGCACAGTAGCACAATGGGATTCGTCTCCATCCCCATCCTCATCTTCATCTTCATCCTCGTCAATTTCGGCTGTGGGTTCGAGATTCCGGCTGTGCGACGACTGAATCTCCCACTGTCCCACGCAGCACACATCAAACCCACAAGCATACCACGCAGTCGTGGGACCCTCAACCTAAACCTAAACCTAAAGCTGATCCCGATCCCGATCCGCAAGATCGAGGCTTTTCATGTATGTAGGTAGGGAGGTAGGTGAGCACCACCGCGTTTCATCCCACCATGTCCCATCTCCACCCACATGCGTGTGTCCTCCTCACCCTCTCATCCCCCAACTCAGAACTTCCATCACACAACGCAACCATCCCACGCACCATGAGCCTCTTCCACCACGGTAACCACAGGAGCGAGCGATAGCAGGTACAACCCATCAGACCAAGCACACCCTTCGTGCTCGCATCAGCGAGCGGTGCGACGCTGGGTCCAAATTGTCTCCTCCTCGTAATCCTAATCCCCATCCTAAGGCTCTCTCACACGTGGTTTAACGCCGAGCCAAACGTTTTGCGTGACGCGACGCTGGGGGAACTTGAAGTATTGCTTTTGGCTTTTCTATTCCCCGTGAGGTTTGTTCTTTCTTCTTTCTTTCTTTCTTTTTCCTTATCATTTTCCTTTGTCCTAGCTTCGTTTCTTTGCTTTGCGTTTCCTTGCGTTGCGTTGCGTTTGATGGGTTCTAGATGGAGATGGATCAAGATTCAAGACGAGGGCAAAACGAAGGAACTGGTATTACGGGAATATTGTAATTACACAGTGGAGTTTCTTTCTTTTCCCTTCCCCTTCCCCTTCCTAACACAAACCACCCATACCGCACACCCAAGGTATCGATAGCATTCCCACTCTCCTCGCGTATACCCATTATACGCCACATCAACCCTCGATATCCCCCATCGATAACCACCCTCTCCCCCCCATCCTCAACAATAGATAAACCCAACAATCGAAAGTTTAGCTTTCAACCCCCAAGTCTTGCACATATCAACATAAATTTCCTAGAGTATTCAGTATCGCTGTGGCCATAAGCTACAGCAAGCTATAATCCAACCCATCTTTTGCGCTCCCCATTCCCCATTCCCCCATCCCACATCCCCTCTTCGCATTCCTCGTTCTCGCATCTGAGAAATGTATAGCATCCCGCTCTTCTTTTGTTGCGATTTGGACCAAAAAAGGGGGGGTTATGATTATCATCATCGACAATAGACAACAGCCAGATGAATGTTTATTATCATCTCACTACCACCGTACTCGTGATAACTGTAAATCAATATTCGAATACATCGCAATCTTGATGAGAAAGAAAATTAAAATCTTTTTGAAAACCATCCCCCCTCCCCCATCATCTTCAAAGCTTCCTTAACATAGATAACCTCAATATGTAACCCTACGATTTGAATATACTCATAGAGATCTCTTCATTCTCTTTTGCCTATACTCGATATGTACTCGTAATGATACTACAAGTAGCATTCGAGGACTCGAGTGGAGTATTATATAACACACGTACAAGTAAGGGCATCTAGCTTTTAAGTACATATTTACTTATATATGATCGATAGAATATCATGTTCTACGAGTATTCATCTGTGTATTTTAACTGTGATAGAGGGTGATGTGACATGATGTGATATAGTGTACTCGTAGGATGACAAAACACCAAATTATCAATCGACAGTGAATTTAAAAGAGAACCCCTCTCCTTCTCTTGATACTCTTCCACTCTTCCATTCCCACTTCCACACTACACCACACCACCCCTCAAAACCCAATCCTCACCAAAGACATCAACTCAAGTACCTCAACTCACATACCACCTACTTAGATATCACTCACCCCTTCATCTTTATCCTCCATCCAAACCGTACAGTCAGCATTCTCAATATTCGCATCCGTAAAAGATATCAGTTGAGAGTCCTTCATGTCTATGCGTACTTGATGATCCGTCCTTGAATATTGCAGATCTGCGACTCTAGTTCGACATTGATTCTATGAGAGGTAGTGCGTGAGGAGATTATCATAATATAAGGAAGGGGATTTCTGGGGGTTGGAGAGGAGAAAGAGAAGTGGTGGTTTTTTTCTCGGTTGTAGGCGAATTGGGAAACTCGGTTGGAGATGTTGAGATGTTGAGGGGGAGAGAAAGAGAAAGAGGCAGAGAGAGAGAGAGTATGCAACTTCGCGATATCTTATCTCTCTTTGCAAGAGGGAGGGCGAAATCGCAGCTAACGATATCGTCGATGCCGTAAGTTTTTCATATGGAACACTATTTGTGCAGGAGTGATGTAGATGTTCATTTTCATAACGGTAAAGGTACTTTACCGTTCATCAAGCTAGACCGGAACTTTCTGATTCATTCACCCGAAGTTGATGGAATCCTAATGGATGCCTATTCAGATGATCGTTCTGTATCACTATATCAACAAGCTCTCGTTTCATGTGAGGGGGCGCGGATAACGCAGACATTCTAACCCGTCAAAACCTCATTTTCAGCATCACCAGAAGGTCCAACGTTTTACTAAAAGATACATTTGTATAGGTAAGGCCTTCTAGAAGACATCGAAGATCTTTCGTACTTACCTCGAGGGTTTAAGATACACACGGCCATAAGGTAGAGCGATGCACCAGGTGGTATTGCCGATGAATCTGTTAGCTTCGCAGCCAATGAATCTTTGATAACATCTGGATTTCCTTAGATTGTCACATGTTGAGGGTTAAGTCATAGTCGTTGCCTGTTGTGTTGATATTAGCCCTATTGATTAGTTCTCGCATAGATCTCCTTGAACGGTAAGAATTTGCTATGAATACTGTAATGGAAACATATAAGATTAATTGTTGTTTTGCTGGAGATCAACGCTCAACGTTTCATTGTTAGTTTGTACGAAATGTTCTAATACTGAAAATATCACGTTCATCGAGTAGATAGATAGGTTAACCTTACTAATCTTCCATTTCCCGTAAGCGAGCGAGTATTAGGGGACATGACTTGCTCTTTGTATCTTGATTTATATTCGCCCGATAATTTGGAAGAATTCCAACTCGGCTTATTTTTTGAGCGGCTTGAATAGACATAGTTTGAGGAGTCCTCATTCTGAATGCCAGAATCAACATCAACATCACTTTCCAGCAGTACTTGAAGGATTTTAGAGGAGGAGCCCTCAGAATCATAAGCTTGAGCAATTGGATATGGCCAGCCGTTATTCTTTCGGTGAGCATCGGTATTAGCTTCTAAATGGAGCTTTACCACACCCCTGTGATCACCAGGTATCGCATACTGAGTAGTTCAAACGAGTGCCACATCTACCTGAAGCGTTTAGATCCGCTTCTATCTGGAGAAGAACTTGACGGCGCCCGAAATACACTGCAGTTACTAAAGGGTATCCCAACCCGATTTTCTACAGTCACGTAGTTCACATCCTCACATTCAAATATGCAATGCTCTACTATAAGGTTCAGACCAAGCAACGAAACATAATATACAAAATAACATGCTCGGCATCTGATCTTGAGAACGATAAAAGTCAGCATGTACTTTGCCATTTCCTAGATCGCACACTTCGTAGCACCCATTTCGATGATTATTCTTCTGCTTCTACTCGAGTATTACTTGTAAGCTTCGTGCTAAGTAGTTGGTTCAATCGACCGAGCTCAAGGTTTGCAAATGGTGAGACGATGATCTCACGATGATAAGTATCTCAGTCCTCAGCACAATGCCGTGCTCATGGGTACTGCATCAACGTATTCTTATTCATGGAGCCCCCGTAGCTGGACCCGAGAATCCATGTATATACGATAGGGTGTAGCCATTTATAAGTCAACAAAGACGGAAGCGAAAGAGACTGAATCGAGCAGTCTCACTTTGATACGTTGCGATCTCAGAAAGTCGAGGACCGTGGCACGAGGAGCTGGTTAGGTCTTCATCTTTTCTGGTTGGCCGAGATGATTCCTTTCTTGCCTCGCGCTCCGTTCTCAATGAATTAACGCAGAATTCAAGGGTTTCATTTTGGTTTTCGATCCTTCACTCATCAGGAGTAAAACTGTGATCTTTGAATTCTCAATCGAACTTCGAGAGACGCAGCAATGTTTTCGATACGGAGCTTGCGCCGAGGATAGGCGACTCATTTCGGTAGATTGAGGGCCTCTCATGTGTTATAGCTAGGCATTCTGGCCATTTCATTACTTTGATAATCGTTCAAGTTATTTGGTAAGTAGGGAATTTCTCATTGTAAGGAGAGATTTAAGATTTTCTTTACGACATCCATCGAGTTCATCGAGAATAATGTAATAAGTTATTCTCTCTGTCTCTTCAAACTTTCACAGAGCTGTCTCTACGAGTAGATCCGGAGGTCCAGGTATTCCATTGCATTCATCACCAATGGTCCAAAATTACCCAATAGTGACTGGCATCCGATCCGAAAAAGACCTCAAAAACCGATCCATAAGAGTTTTAACGCAAGAATTCACGATAATCTTCGCCTTGGTATTATTACACAAGCATCAGAAGCTCAGAGCTACATGTCTATCAACCATCGAAATACCTAAGACTCTCTACAATGATAGAAGAGAGAGTGATCCTTCCACGACCTGTCTCCCCATGGAGCCAAAGCAGCGAGCGACCTTTCAAGAATTCCTCAAAAATCCAGCCTTCACAATCCATCGCCCGACCATAGCTTTCTGATCTCGCGCATCGCATGCAATGTTGTGATTTTCCCCTTGGTCTGCATGAGGAAGCCAGCTCTCTATCTTCTTCTTTCTTTCGAGCAGCAGCCAGGGTTTCCAGACCTCATGATTCGATATCTGTATGTTGCTTTCAGGTGGAAAGAAAAAGAGAATGGTTGATCTTACTCGCAAACGCGAAAAGATTCACGGCACGAGAAGTTGGAAATCTGACGTGAAGAAGTGAGTTTCGCTATTCTCTACCGTACTCTTCATGGAGTCTACTTTCTGGCTGGTAGATTCAACTGTGGTGCCAGTATATCATATCAAATTCGTTACGTATTTGTATCATGACTTTGATGAAACGAACGTTGTATTTATACTCCGTGGTTTCTCAGTTTGCGCGGTCACAATTCACACAGTTTTCCATGAGTCTCGCACTGCTTTGCCAAAGCCCCCTCCATCTTGAGCCAAAGAGTCTTCACCTAACCCTTTAGTCATTTTTGTGACTTTTCATCTACTAAAATCTCGGCTTGAAACAGATTTAGCAATATAGAGTCTTCGAACATAACTTCTCGCAGTCTATCGCCTCCTTTCCGGATACGTAACTAACCTTGTGCCATCCAATTTAATCCCAGAGTGCCGGCTGAAAAATGTGTATTTCGTCGTGGATATTAATTATCCCCTTTGGTTCCAGCGCGCTTGACGCTTTGAGCGTAGGATCCATTGTAGGATAGGCTGCGGGCATGGAAGACTGTTGTTATTTGTGAGAGTGAGAGAAGTAAACATGAGGAGAAGAAAGGCTATAATGCTATCTAATACTTAGATATCATTGTCTATTGATAAAGATAGAAGAGGTTTGAAACTTGATGATGAGGCCTACGAGTACTAAGACGATAATTATATCTTTCTACACCTCACAAGCATACTCACTAGTATTATCAGATCTTCCAAGCATATACCATATACCATATACCATATACTCAATACTTCAAATATACTTACGACAAAGATATTTTGTTACAGAGTGGCGAGGTCTATCAGGTATTATTCTTTTATAAGTACAAAGAGACATTTTACAATTGACACTAGACAAGATATATCAAAAAGCAATAGTTTAAAAGAGATATCTGGTTCATTGACTGTATTTACCATCCAATTGATCCTAACCCTACAAACTAAAGTTGAAACCAGCCAACTACCACCATCCCAGAAAGATATCCTCCATTGACTGTATTTACTATCCAATTGATCCAAACCCTACAAACTAAAGTTGGAACCAGCCAACTACCACTATCCCAGAAAGATACCCTCCAAACAACCAGTGGTTACTTCTTGGGGACTCGCTTGACTCCAGCATCTCTTCCGCCAAAATCAGGCATTTTAAAATTGAAGACAGGGCTTGCACCAGGCTGAGCAGCAGCTCTACTACCCGGTTGGCCAAAGATAGGCATATGATCTAAGGTAATATCAGAGCTAACAGAGGGCTGAGCGCTAGGTTTGTTAGCACCGGCGATATAAGAGGCCTGATTGGCTGCCGGATTCTTCATTGGGGCAATCTTGCCAGGCTTGTAAGGAAACCTATATGATGGAACATCGGTCTCGGATGTGATCTTATGTTTGAGGAGGCTATCCTCCATTTCTGCAAGTCGATTTGCCTGCTCTCTCTGCTTGACGCGCAATGAATAGTTCGGGTCTTGCTGATCAATCAGCGCCAAAACAGTGGTAACAACTTCAAATTGGCGGGATCCTGGGTTGACAGCTCGAAGCCTGCCATTCCACCACTTTTTGAGGTCTGCGATTGGTGTTTTTGCCTCAGTAGCATCCTTGATAATGAGTTGGGCTAGCACCGAAACAGGGATTGTCACGACTTTCAACGTACGAGGATCCAAACACTCCGTTGTATACTCGCAATATGAAGCGTTGTAATTAGGTACATTAGGGGCGGCTATGACACGAACATGTTAACAGATCGTCGAAAACAAAGGAAGATATGCCCTGGACTTACTTTGGTTAGCGGGGATTCGTTTGTGTCTATAACCTTGGTCAAGGGCCGAGAAAAGAGTCCGTCCAGATATACTCGCAGCAGTTACAGGATTAGTCGCGCCAACGGTATTAAAAGTACGAGCAGGGGTTTTGGTGTTCAAGACGGGCAATTCTGAGGTAGGCTGCATTACTGGTACAGTGGATGCTTTGGAATATGTATCAGGTGCCACGACTCTTGCTTTAGTCCAAGGCCGAACTCTTGGAGCGGGAGCGTTGGGTTGAGCAGGGGTACGAGCAGGAGTACGAGCAGAACTTTCGATGGTCGCAGTAGTATTTCCATCAATTGCAGGTGATTGAGGTTGACTGGCAGTTGGTACCTGTCTTGCGGGGACTTTAAAGAGTTAGTGATTAATATCTTAGGGGTAAATTGGTAGTGCATCGATGACTACTGACCAGAGGAGTCTTCATTTGAATGCAAAGAAAGTGTAGGGTGATCCATCTTGAGGTACTTCAAGTCGAGACTGGTAGTTTGTACTGCATGAACGAATGCCAAGGTCTTTCTCCAAGATCTGGTTAATGGAGAGAACGTTGCCACTAAAGAAAATAAGTTGTAGCTATTTTCTAAGCCTTTTGTTGAAAAGAATGATATTGGGAAATTCTTCTGCGCTCAACTCGATAAATCCAGTATTCCTGCGTACTAAATCGCACGCGATGGAGAGTCATCACGTGATAATAACTACCATCCAAGCGAATGATATACACGGCCTGGAAAGCCACCACTTTGACCGAGAGAGACCGATGAACGAGTATCCATGACTTGAGGAAATCTTTCATGGCCGAAGTCTTGTATTACATCGTGCCAACCAACACTGACATCAACATTCTTTTCACGATATTGCCCCCTTAAATAAACGACGTTGAGGTTTGTAATACTTTCAGCGAGATTGTACGACATTTCCAGGGGAGGTTTGCATTACTCCAATCAAAGTGTTTGAGCTCAAACGTACGTCGATCATGTTCCTGCATGAAACTATGCTAATTTTCAACAGTATTTAATTGGCGCGACCGAACCAATCCGTACAAAGAGCGTGGCAATATCCCGAAAATCAACAACTCGACCAACGTGGAGCAGATACGTGCAGCGGCGGACGTGTACGTTCGAAAAGAGCTAAATGCGGGGTTGCATCCGGAGTATTTCCTGTACTTTCTTGAAGATGCGTTAGATATAAATCTTGGCCACGCTCCCCGTCAAGAAAAGTTCTTTTGTACAGCTGCAATTTTCATTCTTGAATATATGGCGAATCAAGGCAAATTCGATAAAATGACTACTTTTCTGTCTCTGAAAGCGGAGAAAGAAAAGGAACAATTTGCCAGAATGATGGCAAAGAGGTTTGGGACCGACAACAGAGAAATGGCGGCTGAGTTGCGCACTATTGGTGAGTACCTAACTCCTTATGCTATTTTGGAAGATTGTATCGTTAACCAGGATCACAGCGGATGCCTTGGACGAAAATTTGGAGTTTCAGCGCTTGATGGGCGGAAGCTTAAGAACAGAAAATGCGGAAGGTACACAATTTTATCACTACAGAACATTTGACGGATTCACACTAACATAATGGCAGATCGAATCCTTTCGCGACTAGCAGATTTGAGATGCAGGGGCGAGAAAGTAGACGTACTACTTGACGACCCACCTAGACTACCAATGCCCGCTCATGAGAGACCGGCTTCCAGAGACGCCCTACGCCGAACTACTCGGTCGATTAACCTTAATGGAATGCATAATGGACAGTCTGATCCCAGATCGTATGGAAGATGTACTACAGAGCGACCGCCACTAGCTCGAAACTATTTCGAGAACGACATTTCCCATGAAATCTTGCGTCCGACTTCTACGCAACCAACTCGCTCAAGAACCCCGCAGCCCATTCGACCAATGACTATTCAACCCTTTCGGTCAATGACTCCACAGCCAGTGCCTACAAGTAACTTCTATCATCGTGGCTCAAACAATCGGCATCATAGTCAGCCACCCTATGCTCGTTCTCCAGCCCATACGTCAATAGTTGCTCGTGGTAGTCAGGAGCGACGTGGCAGCCGACCACCACCACAACGCTTATATGAAGTACCCGATCCCCCGGAGACATATAGCTTGAACGTCCCTCCAGAACTCGATCCAAATCCATATTACCGGGCCCAAGCTGAATCTCCTTCAAGACGTGCCAATCGAAGAGAACGTATTCCTCGAGTTGCCGCCGAGGAAAGAAGAGGCAGAAGAGGCACAAGAGAAGAGCCTAACGCGTGGCAGAATCGTCATGAAACAATTTATCATAACGATTCTAACATTATTGATCGAGAATACGATCCCGAGAAAGACGAAGACGCTGAGTCTATCGGATCCTTGGATCATGTCCAACCGATCGCGCCGCTCAGAATCTTCAAACCTCAAAGCAGAATAGCATGGAATGGAACATTCAGCAGATGATTCCCACGGTCTTAAATCATACATTGTCAACCCAAACTCGATCGCCAAATGGATACAGAATTCGGAATTGACAGCATTCCACCTGGTGCCGTTGGCTTCTCTTTTTGCATGTAGCAAACACCTCGCCTGGTCCCTTTGTGACGACCAAGACTGCCCAATAGCTTTTTCCCCATCTTTTCAGGAAGAAGAGAAGAAACGAATCAATCTTTGTCGTCTTGACAGAGCATGATTATGATTAACAACAGTAGCATGAAGATTATCAAACTTTGTTGGATGGTATGAATGGATGGATACAGAGTCTTTGGGTCGTCATGGTTTGAATCAGATTGTTAGGTTTTCCCATGGTTTAGGATCCAGAAGAGAAATCTCAAGGTTACTGGGTTCTCAAGATGCGTTCGGCCCGACAATGATCCGGAGGTCTGTGCTGGGCAAACCATCAAACTACAGCTACTAGTACAGTCTTGATCTTGACCTCCTTGCTTTCTTGATATTAGATAGTTCTCCTTGAAGAAATCTTTGTTATTACGAGTGAACGGAATGGCGCTTATTTGGCTGAATCTTGAATCATGTGCCGGTGAGTTAGTATGCTAATCTTACCAAATCATATTCGAATACCTTGGGAATCTCTGCCTCGGCGAAACAGGTTACGTTCCACAGTACACATCAACAGAGTTCACCACTGTAAGTTGTCCAAGTATTCTACAGCATTTCAAGGTATCAAGTTGTACAATATAGCCGGATTTTCAGGGCATCGGGGACACTACCTTGAGTTCTTTTGAACATGATCTGTACATGCAAAACGGCCCAGAACAATCCGAATAGGATACACTTTTATTGTTTCATCGCTGATCACACCGAACATCATAAGGTGCAATAAACACTCCACTGAACTCTTGGGTTTCATACATTGAAAGCTAGAGTGAACCTACGAGTCTGGATGATTCTTCGCCAACTCGGGAGGGTTAAATCGTGCCATTCCACGTATTCTATGCGTTGTGCGAGTTGTTTGTGTATGACTTGTTCGTTACACACCCTCTCGGCCCATTCCATTGCTCCGGGGTTGTATCCGGAAAAATCGGAAGATAGACAAGGAGATATAGGCGAGATAACATAGTAGGGATAATAGGGAGATCTACCACTGCCGACTCTCTGATACAGCGAGGACCATCGAGACGAGCGAGGGATAAGAATCGCAGGAATAGGCTTTTGCGTGTTCGAGACCTCAGATTTCCAAGTACCGTCTCCCTCCAAAGATTTCATAATCTCATGTCTGATCGAAAACATAACAAACGAAAACAAGAAGCGAAAGAAAGACCCAGAAAGAAGATTGTGAAACCACCTACTTGCACAATTCATACCCACCAGGAGGAAAAGTAAATGTCTATTGCGATGAACCATTATTCATGATTGCTATTTGGGAAGCCCAATGACCTCCTCCATGAAATCTGTCGCTTATTCCCTCATAGACCCTTGCAATGCCCTCAGGATGGCTGATTTCGCCTTACTCCCTACAATTCATGGTATCATTTTCCGTCATCCTGTATTTTTACTCGTCCAGCCTTCTATGCAGTGAAGTCATTTGGCCAGCACTTCTCTTTGGTCCATCCCTTGTCTTCATGCTTCGTGGCATGGCTTATCAATTGTGCCTTATTTGTGTTGACCAATTCCATCTTACAGAACTCGCACTACGTAGAAGATTAGGCCCGAGTATGAAAGCGAGGGGCATGATCGCCATGGAGAATATTTTCGAGAAAGATGCAAGGAGACGTACTTTTGACTTTGGGGCAGCTGGTTTGACTGGAAGACCATTTGCCTTAACCGGGGCGCGAGTCCCTTCCTTGTCAGCTTTCTTGTGCTCGCGAGCAATCTATAGAGCAGAATCAATTAACAGAGAGGTCGTATGTGGTTCTAATACTGAAGTTTATACGCACTCTGTCTTTCTTCGAGATAGGCATTGTGATGGATAGACTTGAGGGCTAGGAAGGTGAAATTGAAAATGAAAATGAAAAGAAGATTGAATCTTGTAAAAAAAAGTGAGATAAGAGGTAAATAAAACTTATGTGAGACAAAGCGCTAGTCTCAAAATTTACTGCCGGCTAAAAGTTGACACTAAGCCACACCGCCCTGGAGTTGTTTTCTTTGACTTCCCAACTTCTAAACTTAATATGAACTCCATCTATTTTACCTCTCTTCCCTTCGAAGGGTGATAAAAAGATTGAAAATTTGCTTGACTCTCAATGCATTGTTTTGTTCATGATATTCAGTCTACTTGAGTCTTGAGTGAATATCCAAGAAGAAGTAAAATCTTACCATGGAAGTCTCCAGAGTAAACCACAGGCTAAACTCATAGGTGTTCTACAAGATGCATCAAAACTGGTTGAGCCATTTCGAATTTTCGTAACACTATATGCTTTCTGTTCACCGGGGAGGCAGCCTCTTTCATAGAATATGGACCGTTTTTCACAGCCCCTTCTAGGTTGAATACTATTTATTTCACATCTACCTCATCAAAATTATATCAGTCTCAGCCAAGTGGAAATATGTCTAGAGATACATTTTTGTAGGAGCCATTAAATCCTGAAGTTTCGTCGATGCGTCTCATCACCATAAAGCCGGGAAGGCTTTCGGAGAAGATTAAATTTTATTCACAACCTTCTCTGCTAAATTCTTCCCCATCATTTGAAGCGCCTTTTTATGTTTGAGGGACCCGAATACTGCCAAACCAATT
The DNA here is from genome assembly GCA_002162555.1 of Monilinia aucupariae. Taxonomy (NCBI): domain Eukaryota; kingdom Fungi; phylum Ascomycota; class Leotiomycetes; order Helotiales; family Sclerotiniaceae; genus Monilinia; species Monilinia aucupariae. The sequence continues at coordinate 806,764 of NGKF01000004.1, forward strand.
ATACTCAATAGACAACCATTTCAAGGGACTATCAACTTTGAGTCAGCTCTTAGACACCCAAGATCTACATTTCCTCACAAGTTTTGGATTGATGCCATCTATGCTGATCAATCAGACATTGAAGAACGCAGTTCTCAAGTAGAATTTTTGGATGACTTATAGAAACAGTTTACAGGTACTGTTATTTGTTTGGGTCTGAGCACCAAGGAGAGCAAGTTAGCATTTGCGTTCCTGCACGAATTTTAGGTTCGTGAATTGCAATTCGAAGAATTATGAGATGATCATATTGAGTACGAGGCTACAGTTTCAAAACTTGAGCATAAAATAATTGAGCGTGAACGGCTTGACACCTTGATCGCATTGTAAAGTCTCTTGGGATGTTCTATATTGCGAATGATAGGGCAGGATATGCGTGGTGTAGGAATTCCCTATATCGAAGAGCACATTTCTGCAACGTGGAGACTGACAAGCTCTCATGGATGAAATTCGTTAAAATTTGTTGACATCTCTAAATCGTACATATTGATGGAAAAGAATGTGTTGCGTTGTACATTCAAGTTTTTTTAAGATTTCATAGATGGAAGCTGCAACAATATACGATGATCGGAAAGTCATTACCATGGGCACTCCTTCTCAACAATCGTAGGAAATTCGCGCAGGATAGGAGAGATATGGTTCACGCTCTCGCTCTTTCTTCCCATGACATAGACTGTAAGGCTAGCACGCCAATCTTAAAAAAGACTGACTATTCTGTCTCTGTCATGCCGAAAATAGTATATCATGAATTAGTTATATGTGCTATATCAAAAGATAGGTGTCTTGATATTACCTGTCGAGTCGTGGCGAAACAGATTTATATTGGCCTTCTCGGGTTCCCGGTTACCAATTTTCTGGAGACTGAATAAATCGACTGATTATCCCTCTATCCTCCTAGTGTTTCTGAGGTTATTCACATCTGAAGCGATTCTCCTTCTTCAAGTCCTCGGCATTATTGAAACCTAGACCATTGATACCTAATGCCAGTGAGAACCCTCAATAAGTGAGAGTTACCAGCGTCTAAATCGATATGATCAAAAGGATGTCAGCATCTTTTCATGACCAAAAGAAAAGCCACGGCCGTCTGTTGAAACAACTGACACACCTTTTTACTTTTAATTTTCATGAGTCTAGAGATACCACGCAGGCACATGCACATAGTGTCACAGAAATTAGCGAACAGTCCAGTCGAATATGAACTTGACACTTGATTCATTAAGCTACAGAATCCTTACATCTTTGGATAATACACACAAAACTTCTGACATCGATGGCGGAAAAGTGGCAAAGCCTATCTTCAGATATTTTCACTCGATCCGCGCGCTTATACTATCTCAAAACCAGTGCAAACCCCCGAGAAGTGGCTTTAGAGGGACTTTTCCAATTCAGATAATCACAGCAACGTGATTCATCGTGGCCTAAATGGTTAGACCTTAACCAACGCTTTGTTATTTCAGAAAAGGGATATAGGAATTGTCCCACAGCAACCTCAAGAGGGAGATATCATCTGTTCATTGTCTGGATGCTCAACGCCTATTATCATTCGCAAACTTGACGATCATTATGTTCTCCTTGGTGGTAGAAATTTACATGTAAGTATTGACGCGGAGGCGGTTGAAGGTCTTCAACAGATGGATGATGGCTTGTTTCAATCAGAAATATTGCTCTACATTAGCTCAATGAAAAAAGCTTCCTGTCAATCTAGATCGAACTTTTGCATAAAATCACTCAAAATAAACATAACATTATCATATGGATAAGTGCTTTACGTTGGATTTGCGTATCGATGCAATAGAATAAATTATTCTAATATTGATACCTATCTATACCCTACGCACTCCTTTAAATACTTCAACCAATTGTTCATACTCTACACAGCCTCCCATTCTCGTCATTTGCCACATCTCCCGTTCCAAAGTCCCACCCTGCACTCCCCACCGCTGTCTTCGTCTACAATACCATCTCCGGATTCAACTCATTCTTGATACGATTCAACCATTCAAAATTCGCTCCATAAATGCTCTGCTCAAAGTCTATTTCATCACGGTCACATTCTTCAGGATATTAACTAGAATTAGGCGTAACAGCTTTCCAAGCTGCTTGTCTTTTGATGAGAGCAGCACGTTGTGCAAGAATCTCAGAATCTGTTGCATTTCAGGAAACCCTGCGAATTGGATACCTGTGATTGGAACGGTTAGTAAATCATGGCGCTTGCTTTGGATATACACCTAAAGAGATGAGAAAGTATGAAAAAATATACTATGCATCCAAGTGTCCCTCCAAGCGGCTAAAATAGCATTTTTCGGCTCTCCTTCCTCGGCCTACCTCGGTGCCAAATGAAAATCGAGCGTTGTGCATCATAATTTCACGCTCTGTTTCCACGCCCTAAAAGTCGCATTGAAAATGTCCTCACTCCCCAGCTACTCTTTGGAAATAATCGAGAACCAAAAAGACTTGTAGCGTTCCCCACAGGCTCCTGCGGAAAATTCGCCTCCCATCCTGGAAGAAATGATGGATATGTAATAGGAGTCGCATTGATATCGCTAGATCAAAAATCGGGGACGGAGAAGAGTAGTTACGGTGGAGGAGCTGAGTTTTGGGGCAAAGAAGGGGTTCATGGAGAAGACTGTTGCGGTGACCCTGAAATAAGAGCAGGTACCTGCGGCGAAGAGAGCGGGGAAACATGAAAAGAAAGAGCGGACTCCAGACCAGAAAATTGAGGTTGAGATGTTATTGCTGGTTGTGTCGAAGAAGAAGGAAAATGATGGTACCGGAATTTTGGGATGGGCTTTTATTGTCACGGACGCGGAAGTCAGAGTATTAGTTCCTTATTTGTGGCTCGATTTAAATAAAAAACCGGAGGATTAGAAACTCACAGTAACAATTCCATAAGTCGATCTACCTCCACCCCTTACAGCCCAGAAACTATCAGGGAGCGACATCGCGGAAGCGGTTACGAATTCGCTGGAAGGAAGAACGAGGGAGAGTTCTAATACTTGGTCGGCGCCCATCCCGAGAATTGAACCTAGATGTGAATGGCCTCTTCCTTGGAAATATCCACCCATTACTCCTAACCTCGAAATCACAAGATCTGCAATTAGTCTCTTCGCTACACCTGGTGGTAGAATCTGCAGTTACATACGAGTACAACCCAACTTCATTCCAGGGACCAGATCATCGTACCCCTCTCTGAATCCTCAAACCTCTATACAATATGGGAATCTTGGGCTACATTAGATACCGGATGAATGCACCATATACTATTTTTGGATTAGATTTTACCAATGTTGTGCGTGATTGCGATCGCGGGTTGATGACTCTGTTTCCAAAAGCAGAAATTAATACAAGAAATAATATGAAGCAGGATCAATTTTTATCGTCATTGATGAGATAGACGAATGGGTTTGGATATCAACACAAACACATGAGAAAATATTAAATCCAAAGTGGCTGAATGCCAATCCGCTCAATTGCTTCTCTTCCTAACCCCTACTTTCACACCCACTACCTCTATCATCACCCTCTGTACCCACACACTTTCTCATGCCCATTTAAAAATGATGAACCTTCTGCGCCCCGTTGTAAACAATCCTACTCGTCATCGCCGGAGCCATAGACGCCGTCCTAGAAGGCTTTCCCGTCGCACCTCTACTCGTCGTCGATACTTTCAGCGATGAAGTTTCAAGCTTCCCACCCAAAGCAGATGTCGAAACCATCTTCGCACCACCGCCACTTGAAGATTTGACGTGGGTAGGCCCGACGGCAATGACTGAGGTGCCGGCTCCACCATTCGTCGCTTTGACATTGGTGCTGGCTTTGGAGGATGGCTTTGCACTCCCGCTTCTACTAGCTTTTACGGTGGTATAGATCCTGGTCGTGCTCGTTCCTGTAATGGTTATGACGTTCCCCGGGTGGCTCAACATTAGGTGACGAACTTAAGGTTACGCGAGCTTTTGAACTTGCACCGCCCGTTCCGGAGAGATGGGAGGTTCCCGTACCACTTGGGGGGAGAATGTGTCATTGTTGGAATGTGTGCACGAGTCGTGTCAGTCACGACCGTAGCTGGGTACTTAGAAATACTAACGCCTCCTGTGACAGTTTTTGTGTGAGAGTATTCTTGGCGTTTTTTGTTATTGTGGACCTACGAGATGTTAGTGATAGGATTTGAATCTGCAGTTGAGATTGGGGAGGAGAAAAACAAACATCATCTGGGGAGATCGATCCCGCATCTACCTGATCTGCGAGAGGAATAGTCTTTCTCTTCTTGATTTCCCCAACATCCCTCTTCAAAATTGCAACGGGGACAAGCTTCTCAATTTCCCTCTCCAAGTGTCTAGGCTTGACGGGAACAACTATCTCGATGTCTCTCCTTGCAATCGGAATCAACACTTCCACATCCGTAGCATCTCTTTTTGAATACCCATGCCCATGCCCAGGCGTAACCGGAAGTATTTTTTCTACATCTCTCGAATTTAGCGGAACCATTTGTTCAACATTTGCTCAAGTCTGAACTGGCGTTCCCGAGATCTAGCGTCATTGATATGTATTAGCATTTCTTCATCAATGTGGGATGTGATGGCAGTATTGGAAAGAGGAGAAATAAGGTTAAAAGGGTAGGTAGTGAAGCGAGGGGGCTAAAGGGACATACCAAATTAGGTAGGGCAAGTAGCAATAACGTTGCTGCTTCACCTATTCCAAGACGCATTTTGAATTGGATTGGTATTTGATATGAGATACCAAGATGCAAAATTTGGGATTGCGTATATATTCCAATAAGTGCTTGATGCTCCCAGAATTGAAAATCCTAGTGTATAAAAAGAAGAACGAACTTGAATCCCAACGTATATTGAACCATAAACTGCCCCGAAACAAAACAAAAAGAATGGGTAAGAGATGAAGAATTTCAAGAATATATATATATATATATATAAACATATCACGACCTCAACTTCGGCAAGATTGAAGAATGACACTTGCTTTCGCAAACCAAATAAAAACACCCTCTTCAAGAAATCACAAAGCCCAAAGAATGAATACCAAATTTGCAACTCTTACAAAGATGATGAAGAACCAACTCTTCCAGTTTAAAAGAAACAGAAAAGAAAAAGGGAGTGCAGGATGGAAATTCGCATTGTGTACATACATATATGTAACACCTCACCATTATCCCCTTCCTGGCCGTCAGCAACAGAGTAAGCAACAGAGTTAGCAACAGAGTTAGCAACAGAGTTAGCAACAGAGTTAGCAACGGAGTAAGCAATGTAACCTCACTCAGAGGATTCCAAACCAAGCCGATAAATCCATCCTCCCATGCAGCACCCTCTTCCCGAATTCCAACACTCTTACATATCATTCTAAAAAAAAGGAAAGAAAAGAAAAGATGAGAAAAGAAACAGACGTTCAGTATAAAAACCGACGATTCTTTAGGACTTTAGAGTAACTCTCTCATCTCCTCGTCTTCTCCTTAGCACCAATATCATCTATATGTAAATTATCAACTTGGTGTCTTAATCTTAGTGACCACATCATGCATGCATCCATCCATCCATCCATAACAACTACAACTCTTACTCAAACTCCAATAACGCAAGAAATAAGAAATAAGAAATAAGAAATAAACATATCAAACCCACTCGGGAAGTACATATGATCAGCCCTACGCTCTTCTTCAAAATACCTCTACCAATCAATTTACCCTCTTTTCCCTTCGTTTCGTTTCGTTTAATTTTACATTGTGTCGTTTATCTCTCCTGAAATTTCCAGCAAATACAATAATGGCTGGTTAAATTATAACTTATATTCTATTAACACTATAATGCTCCTCTCCCCTCCCTTCTTTTCTTTTATTTCCCATCCTTTCCCTTACTTTCCAGAACCCTCCTTACATTTCCATCTTCAAATATATAAATACCTAACCCTACACAAACCACAAACCACAGCCCCTTCAAATAATTTCTCATCTAGCACCTCACAACCCCATACCTCACAGCCCCATACCTCACAATCCCAATCCCAATCCTTCAGTCCTCCCTCTCTCCTCCCCTCCAACCAACCACAAAACAAACCCCAAAATACCCACCCACCTACCCACCCATCCATTCACCTTTCCAAACCCCAATAAGTATCCAACACCCTCTAACCTCTCTCTAAGAAAAACAAACCGATCCATCTTAACCCATCAAGAGATTCAAAGTAAATAGACCTAACTGCATAATCCAACGCACCCTTATGAACCCCAATCCCTTACATCAAACCCATAAACCCATAAACCCACAAACCCAAACCCAAACCCAACCCACAATCAAAATCACAAACCCAAATCCGCAGCAAAAACAAACAATCTCACCATACCATACCACACATACACACGTAATCAAACAACACTCGCCCTTTCCAACAAAAAGAAAGGATTAATATTAAACCGATGATTCACCCGTCCACCCGTCCATCAAGTCTGCATATCTGGCGTATACGATTTGCTACCTCCTATCTGTATTTTGACAGCTTCTTTATTTATCCCCATGATTTCGGTTTCGATTTCGATTTTCATTTCATTTGATTTGCTCGAGAATCATTCAATATACTCGTATATATCAAGGAAAAGAAAGACACGCACGAAATCGTGGGATATACTCGAGTAAGATGAAGTTACATATACGAATATATATATATATATA
>NGKF01000004.1:813576-830243 GCA_002162555.1 Monilinia aucupariae
TATATATATTTCACATAAGAAAAAAAAAGGTAACCTCACAGGACCAGCACGGAGTAAATCTTTCTTCACTGCAACTCTTTTATCAATTATTGCGAAATTCTTTTTATCATCACGCTCCTGATCGGACAATAGAATTATCAAGAAGATTCCATGACGGCATATTAACCTTCAACCATGCGATTTTGTGCTGTTCCCATATTCACATTTTGCCAATGCGGCGTACCTCAATCCCCAAATGTGTACTGTTAAAACCAATTTCAACCCCCAACCCCAAACGCCAGCATGGATTTCTTATCCATGACATCCAAAAATGTTGCGTCCAACCACCATTTTTTCCGTTGCGCAACTCGAATTATGTACCAAAAAATCTGTACTACACAAATATAACCGAAAAAGAAATAATCACAGAAATCAAACACCCGCAATCTCCTCATCAGCAAGGACATCCGGGTTATTGTTGACTTCTCGTGAGCTTGGCCTTTTCTGAGATGAGGCTTCAAGAGAAACTAACGCATGTAAGTAACCATCTATACATACACGAGTTCAAGAAAGGAAGAGCATACCATTGGGTCTAAGAAACCAACTAAAAATAAATCCTAACGTAAAACATGCCGTTAATACCAGGAAAACGGTCTGTGGATAGGTTCCAACAGTTTGAGCATATATTAAATTGAAAATTGTAGGACAAATGACTCTCGCCAACGCGTGTAATAGTCCGGTAGCTCCTAAAAGCTGTCCTATTTGATCGTGCGGTACGTGCTTGGTCAGTGCCGATTGCAATGTTGGAGAACCCACACCACCCAACGAGGCTATAATTCCAGATGCCACAAATAAAGGACCACTGCGAGTTAACGTGAATCCTAGATATCCTATTATCTCAAAGAGAATAGAAAGTCGAATGACAAAGAGGTCTGTTGAATCCGCGCCTGAATGGCGTGCAGAGATGGCGAATCCTGATTCTCTACGCTGCCTGTTGCGAGGGATGGTTCGGACGAGGTAATTAAAAATTGGAAGGATAACAACAAGAGTAAATACTCGAGTACTGTTGACAACTGACATGTAAAGACTTGTTTCGGAAGTTCTCCATCCAAATTGGTAGCCCGAATAGTAAACGAGAACCGTCATAACCCCCATAGCCACGCCAAAGATGATAGTATCCACAGTTGCAAGGAGAACAAGATTTGCACGAACATGTTTGGTATTTCTCCCACCGGATGGCCACAAAACTTTGAGGGGGGCAAGAGGATTTCTGTTTTTCAATGTTCCCAGCCAAGTCTGATTGGCCGTAAGAAGTCCTTGGGCAGCATGCCTTTCACTAGCGACCTCTTGACGTTTCTGGGTGAGTGACTCTGGGACTACCAGTAACAAGAAAAGAATGAAAAAAGTATGTATACCAAGTGCGACATAAAATACCGTCACTAAGCTATGAGTTAACCGGAGTAGTGCCGCAGCAAGTAGAGGACCAAGAGCAATTCCAGCGAACAAACATGCATGAAAGTAAGCAAAAGCAACCGCTCTTTTTGGGGGTGCGGTGCAATCTGCCGCATAGGCATGAGTGAGGGCCATTCCCACGATGAAAGAACCACAAAGTCCATCAAAGACTGCACCAGCAAGTAACCATTGATACGGCACGAGGTCTGGATACTTCCCTGCCAGAATTGTAATGATCTCCGTTAAGAAACTACCCAAACTCGAAATGGCGAGTACCTTCTTTCTTCCGATTCGATCGGACAAGGCTCCAAGCACTGGGGACATGATGGCACTGATTATCCCCGTGATAATTGTGATGGCCAATGTAAACTTGGTGACTAACGACTGCACTTCAGGGATGCGACATTGTGGGTTATCGTCACCAAGTATTACCGGTGCGAAAAGGAAACCCGGATCTTGAGAGGATCTCTCGGCGAGATATGATCGACATACGAGAGTCAGGATAAGATTGAGCTTTGGTACAATGATCCCGCCGACGGCCAGAGCTAAAAGGAAGAAGGGAAACAGAAGCCAATACACCTAAATGGATAATGCTTAGTATTATATACTGAACTAGTATGAATTGCAGATAACATACAGATGGTGTATGCCACCATGTTAACCCCGCAAAATCTGCATGACCTTCCCATACAGGCGGAGAGTGTACCCCATCATTCCCCAGCAATGGGGATTCTTCCGACGTCGATGGAAGAATCGAATTACGACTTTTGGCATGCCTCTTTAAAGAATCTTTTGCGCCCCAAATTCTCTGCGGTTCCTCTTTCCGCTGGCCTTCGTGTTCATCCTCCATTGTAGTCATCGTATCTTTATGTCGGTACTGAGGACAAGGTCGCTTGTCGCATCGAGTACCGGCTGGGATAGTGACGTGATTGTATGAATCGGCGAAGGAAATTCCGTGGGAGAGTGAGTAGGAATGGTAAACTTAATACAAGCAAAGAAAGAGAAAAAGAAGCCATCAACTAGAGGGAGGAGAAGAGGGGGGGAGAAAAGGGGAGGAGAAGAGAAGAGAAGAGAACAAGAGAAGGGAAGGGAAGAAATGAAATGAAAGAAATGAGAGCAAGCTATGAGTATTCCAAGCATACCATTATCATCATTTAATAAGCCTTACCCCATATAGTAAAAATAGCTAATAGGAAGTTATTACCCAGAAAGAAGAATATATAGTTAGTTGGTGGACCAAGGCACAGTACCACCAGTACTAGCAGGATGTATGTGAGATGACTTGCACGATTAATTAAGCTTAATCCAGTCTAACCTTAATCCACCTCAAACCCTTTTTTGGCGTGATGACCACCAGGACCAATCTCATCTCAATATATCTCGATGTAAGGGTGGTGGGTCACATACAGAGAACCAGAGATAAGGGAGGAAGAGGTGCCAGTACTGTGCTGTATGACGACAGAACCGCATACAATCTCCACATAGCCGTGTCAATCATATCGCTCCAACCTTCACGTGCTGTTATGTATTGCAAGAATAAGAATAAGAATGGAGGAATGGGGGGATGGAAACGGGAACGGGAGCGGGAAGCGGGATTCAATACACATGCTTGATAATCAATAAACAAGGAATTAACTAGACCATGATGATGGTCGCGTCTATCTTTTCCATCTTGGGATCAGATAACGCCCATCATGCTCCATGGCTAGATTCCTCATTGATCTTTGCTCTTCTGCGAGTACTCTATATCCTCGAGCACCTTCTGTTCTTTTAGCTGAAGTTCGTGCTCATTTCTTATAACCACGAGTACGGTAACTGCCATAACGTCTAAGCAAAGCCCATCAACATACACTTCCTCTTGGCGGCAGTGGTTTGCGGATCGCAATTGTACTTGCATCATTAAAGTTCAAACATGTGGACGTAACCCAAGTACATGCTGTAGGTATTATCTAATGGATTTAATATAATACAATCTGGTAACACTTCATTTACCCCTTTAATTAAGCGGCAAACGTTCTCTCAGGGCCAGCAAAAAACTTTTTGGTCTCTGCGCATTTCTCGCTCTTACATCCAGGGCATCTCAATCCCATCTGTACACTGCAGGAAATCCCACTATCCAGATGAGCTTTAGCAATATCGGCTAGTGCTTGGATGAATACCGGTGAGCCATTCAAACTTTCTGATCTCTTGATCGTATCTTTGTGACCTGACTCTCCAATGACTTCTTCATCTAACTCGTAGAGGGTTTCGATGTGATCCGATGTAAATGCAACGGGGATAAGGATAAGATTCGTTTGGCCCTTCTTGACGTATTCCTCGACTGTATCACTGGTTTGAGCACCTAACCATGCACTTGGGCCAACTTGTGATTGCCAACAAAGTCTATATGCATGGGAGTGGCCCAATCTTTGCATAACGGCGTAAACTGTAGCCGCAACTTCGGCGGGATAAGGATCACCTGGAGAGAATTAGCAACTTGTTCTTCTTAATAATCTTGATGTGCATACCTCTGTTCACCACAGACATTGGTAAACTGTGGGCCGAGAATAACAATACAACGCCTTTTCTATCCTTTTCGGGATATGTCGCTAAAGTAGCCTCAATGTTTTGTGCAATAGCTTCGACGAGACCTGGGTGAGCTGGCCACCTATCAATCACGCTCCAATCGATTGTGCCATCACTTCCGTTTGGACTTCCTGCTGCCTTTCCTTCAAGTCTATGTCTCCACTTCCATAATTCGTTCAAGCTACTTCCAGTCGTCGAACAACTGTATTGAGGGTATTGTGTAAATGCTACTGCTCTTCCACCTTTTCCGCCACCAAACCCGTCGGCCAACAACCTATTATACATCTCTTCAGTCAGAGGATTGGCGTATCTAAATGCCACGTATGGTTTGTGAGGTGCGGTCTCGGGCGACATCTTGTCCAATAACTTGCACATCTCTTCGGCTTGATATTCTGACCATTTTCGAATTGGGGATCCACCACCAATGGCGGCATATTGCTTTTGAATCTTCGGCGTACGACGTTTGGAAATAAGAGGGCCAAGATAATTTTGAAAGGGTCCAAGGGGAATCAAGTCGGCATCTGCCTGCGCAATAGAATGTCAGAGTTGGAAGTCGTGGCGGATCTGGACTGGACATACGAATAATCTACTCAAGAAACCCCCAACTTCATCTGTAGTTTGAGGGCCACCCATATTCATGAGCACCATTGCCGTGGGGCCCTTCCTTCCTGTCGCATCTTGGGTTACTGGCGGCACAGGAGTCGCAAAAGATCTGGATTGGTCTGCGCTGTTTCTTTGCAACAATGAGGCCGTCGCAGAAGAAGCATTGCTTGTGAGGCGTGAAATGGTAGCTTGCGAAGCTCTTGTTGTAAGCTGTCCTACAGCTTTAGGATTTCTAAACGACATCTTGGTATTGAAAAGGAGAAGTGAAAATGAAGACAGGTATCACTCGCTGCGCATTGAATTTATAAAATTGTATTTATAAGGTTGCCTGCTCATGCGAAATACTTTTACAAAGACAACACAACTTTCCTTTCCCTCGCATTCGATGGCGAGAATATGCACAAGGATGAGTCTGAGACTTGGATCGACGGAGCTCTCAAAATGCCGATGATTCTGAGCTAGCCAATGGAATTGGAGAGATTTCGAATCGCCATATCATATCACGTGCTGACGTATCTCAGTTTCATAGAACCACCGTGAACTTCAATCCACCCACGCGGCTCAACGCGTCTACCCGACCTGATTGTTTTGGAAGATCTTACATTCTAACCTCATATCTCACAACTCTCATCCTTCACACCTTGATATTCAGATGTTTAGTGAGCTGCATACTCGTATTTGATTCCCACTGCCGTTGAATAAGGTAAACCAATATGGCAGATTCAGAAAGTTGGAAACATGAAGGGGATGAAGAGGAAGAAGAGGAAGGCGACGAGATTGTACGGAATTTGTACCTCATTTACCTTTTCCATACGATACAACACTAACTTGTAACTAGGACTATCGTTCACAAAAAGATGCAGTTCTTTTCGTCATTGATGTCAGCGAATCGATGCTTACTCCCCCTCCTCCTTCCGATTCCAAGAAAGCCGACACAGATAGCCCCACACTTGCCGCCCTCAAATGCGCATACATGATTATGCAACAGCGCATTATCTCTAGTCCGAAGGACATGATAGGTATCATGTTGTATGGTACAGAGGAGACAAAGTTTAAGGATCAAAGTGGATCGGATACTTCGGTATATCCTCATTGTTATCTTCTCGCAGACCTTGATATACCTTCAGCGCAAGATGTCAAAGCATTGAAGGAAATTGTAGAGGATGAAGAAGAAGCAAATAAAATATTGGTACCAACGGAAGAAGCTTTGGATATGAACAATCTGTTATTCTGTGCCAATCAAATATTCACAACAAGAGCTGCAAATTTTGGATCACGAAGATTGTTCATCATAACCGATAGAGATGATCCTCATTCTGGAGATAAGTCCCAGCGATCTTTAGCTGCCGTTCGAGCTAAGGATCTTTACGATATCGGTGTTATCATCGAACTCTTCCCAATATCAACTCAAGAGCATGAGTTTGATCGCTCCAAATTCTATGATGTATGGTTCTGCTAATATTCCTTTGAATTACTGCTAACAGTATTAGGATATCATCTATCGTGATCCTCTCGCTGAAGGTTCACTTAATGTAGGTCCAAAAAGTTTCAAGTCTAATGGTGATGGGCTATCATTACTCAACAACCTCATACTGGACGTCAATTCGAAACAATCAGCTAAAAGATCATTATTCTCCAACCTACCCTTCCAGATTGGACCTAATCTCACCATATCTGTCAATGGCTACAATATCCTCCATAAGCAAACTCCAGCTAGAAGTGCATACGTTTGGACGGAAGGAGAAGTCCCCCAGATCCCCGAGCTCGAAACAACATACATGGCTGAAGATACAGCACGTGTCATTCAAAAAGTAGAAATCAAGAAAGCCTACAAATTCGGTGGCTCTGAAGTTTATTTCACCGCCGAAGAGCAAAAACAGCTTAAAAACTTTGGCCCTCCAGGACTCCGAATAATTGGTTTCAAACCTCAATCCGCGTTACCCAATTGGGCATCCATTAATAAATCTACATTCATCTACCCAAGTGAAAATGATTATGTAGGCTCCACTCGTGTTTTCTCGGCTCTCTGGGAAAAACTTCTTAAAGATAAGAAGATGGGTTTAGGATGGTACATTGCTCGAAAAAATGCCAGTCCCCTCATCGTCGCCATCCTCCCCTCAGCCGAGAAATTCGATCCCTCCACCAATCAGCAAATCTTCCCCGCAGGTCTCTGGCTCTACCCTATGCCTTATGCAGACGATATTCGTAGCGTCGCGGCACCGACTCCTGTCGTCGCACCAGATGAACTCATTGACAAGATGCGAGTGGTCGTACATCAGCTACAATTACCCAGAGCAGAATATGATCCTCGAAAGTACCCCAACCCAAGCTTGCAGTGGCACTACAAGATCCTCCAAGCCATTGCACTAGAAGAAGAGCTCCCTGAAGCCCCAGAGGACCGCACCATACCAAAGTATAGACAGATTGACAAAATAGCTGGCCAATATATATCTGACTGGGGACATACTCTAGCTTCCGAGTTTCAAAATTGGTGCGCAAGTAACAAAACTGCGGGTATCAAAAGAGATCATGATGATAATGATGATATTGACCAACCGAAGAAAAAGAAGGTGTTGGTCAAGAAATCGGCCAAGAAATTGAGGGATATGGATAAAGAAGAATTGAGCAATCTGGTGACAAATGGTGGATTGGAGAAATTCAAAATAGGAGACTTGAAGGAGTGGCTGGTGGGGAAGGGGTTGAGTGGTATAGGGAAGAAAGCAGATTTGATGGAGAGGGTGGAGCAATGGATCGAGATGAATTGATGTTGGCATTTATCAAAGGTATCTTGCCAGGTATGTGGTGGTGCTCTGGGTGTGGAGTTTCGGCGTCATGGCGAGGAAGATTTATTATGGCTTGTATGTAAGTGTGGATGGATGGATACCAAGCCGCGTATCTTGAACACTTGCAGAGTAATCTTCGCTGTCATCTATCATCTTTTAGGGAAATATTATGATTAAGGATTGGAAAGGGGAGAGCTCGCTTCAGGATTTCTGCAAAATGTTCGGATGTTCATTCCTTTTCCTTCCTTATCCTTTTCTTCTTCTTCTTCTTCTTCTTCTTCTTCTTCTCTTATATTCCCCCTCTCTCTAGCTATCAGTATCTGTAACTGTCACTGTAATTACCCCAATATACCTGAATTTCTTTTTCTAAAAGAAATCAATTTGTATGTGGACCAAGATATCTTCATATATTCATCCATTCATACACCCGCTCTTCTTATACAATAGATCTCCTAAAGCCTGTAGCTTACTCAATTACTCAATTACTCAATTACTCAATTACTCAATTACTCAATTACTCAATTACTCAACTACTTAACTACTCAACTACTCAACTACTCTAATAAATATTTATCTTATTTATTCAACCCACTCTACTTCCTTTCCGTTCAAATTGTAAATCTCTCATCAATAATCACCCCTCTCGTCTGCCCCCCCATCCCTCCCCAAAAGAAGCTTCTGTTGTATGTTTGAATTGGTTTTGTTTTAGGTTTTGGGGATGGTTGGTTGGTCAGTTGGGTATAGGTGGGTAGGTAGGTAGATGGGTAGGTATAGATAGATATTTGTACATGAGTGCTGGTCTTTCGTTATAAGTTATGAGATTCAGGAGGTGGATGGATGGATAGATGGATGGATGGATGGATGGATAGATGAATAGGAGATTGAAAGATTGGTTTTTGCTTTAGTATTCTGAAAGGGTTTTCTTTAACCGGATCTGATTTCATATAGTAGCTAGATAGTTATTCGAATTATAAGCTCTGGGATAGAGTGTGTGTGAGAGAGAGAGAGAGAGAGAGAAACTTGAATTAGATCAGCTGTTCATTTCAGTATTTGGAAATCATATATACAGTATATTCTCCACCAAATACCGCGCAGGTAAGAGATGACCAAACGTCAAACCCAATTTGAAACGAGGAAGTAGGTACGAGGACAGATGGCATATATACGAGTATTCAGTAATTGCATCCGTGGTATGATTCTGACAGTAGATGGAACTTTAATACTTGTAGTCGCGTTGATGGTTAATATAAAACAACTTGAGTAATGCCTCGAGCATCTCAAGTAAAGCTATCTAATCCCCAAACCGAGAATGACGACTAGCGAGATACAACAGCGAGATGTTCCATTAAGAGATCAAAATGGGCGGAATACTCGTATTTAAGATAAGGGTTGAATATCTGAGAGTGAGTCGAAATCCCATACATACTATAGTAAATAGATGGGTTATTTTCTCTATTTTGTTTCTTAATCTCATTGGTTCGCTCTTTTTTTTATGTTTCTTTTTTTCTTGGAAAGGGAGGATGTGAATCTGTGTTTGGTATGGTGGATTTGTGGGTGGTGTTGGGGCTTATGGGGGGATTTTCTATATTGGGAAGTTGGGGGTGTGTTGGTAGGTGGAAGGAACTATGTATATAGGGTGCAACGGATGTGAAGAAGTTGTTGTTGTTTTTGATGATGATGATGAGGTATGGTGAATGAATTTCGGTTTGAATGGGGCATCTTCATGGCAGTCTACAGAAAGGATAGCTTGATTTGCGACGCGTATGCTGTGGCCGAGGAAGATATGCTTCAAGATTCAAGTTTGGGCAGGCTGCTCGTCCTATTGATCGCTTTGGGTATGCTGCGAGGGTTGCGGGATAGATGACACGGATTAGAAATTAATTAGAGGATTGCCATCGCAAGGTTGAGCGTCGGAATATTGTGGCCTGTAGTATGCTATACTGGAATAAAAGGTGGTGGGTCACTTCTTCATCGCATCCTTCAAGTGAGTAATGTATGAAGACTATAGGGTTTGCAATGACTCAATGAAGGTCAACTCGAATAGTTTTTGAAAGGAATCACCTGTGGGATAGTGTGACCGTGGTTCCCTAGAGACCACCAATGCTTGTCCACCAATGTGGTCTTTGGTCGATCGACTAATGGACGAACCGTGGGTCTTCTCTACCACACATGGTTATGTGGTTGATAACGGCCTTTATATTGGAGAGGCAATTCCTTAGAGCAAGCGTGATATATTGAAGGATGAAAAACGGTGGAAAAGAAGACAGAGTGCGAATAGCGATAATACTGTCATCATCAAGAGGCCTGCACAGAAAGTTCAAACCCCCCCCTATTGCCAAGAGCAAGCAAGTGAATGTATGCCTATACGCATATGCCAAAGGCTTCTACGCGCGCAAAAGAGAATAGATTGAAAAAGGAAGAATAAAGTGAGGAATTCATATCCACCACTACTAAGGCATTGCTTTGAAGTCGAAACAAAAGCTAATCCTGCATCCTTTCTTCTAATGATCTTTATAAGGCTTCTAACAAAACTTCAGAAGATCAGGGACTTCAGAGGATCAGGGTAGAGTGACTTCCACATACTACCCCCAGTCTTTGTATTGGATCTTCTATGATTATCTGCTAAGTATACTGTAGGTGGTGTAGTTCGTCCCTGCATTGGCGAGAACTGGGGTTTCTTGGTGATTTGTACCAAGATGTTGAGACTTGCCATTGAAGGCGTGTTTCAATATATTTAGTCCGGTGCCCGATAATATCCATGTTAAGCCTGCTCTCCCGCCAGATAACTCCTCTACCCGATGATGTCGGACATACTGCCATTTCTGTATAGTTAAGATCTTGCATTTCGAAGATAGATTCATCTCCTGCCTCATCTGCTTGGGCTTCGGTAGGGAGTTACTATCTTCGCTTAACCATCGTCGAGTAGAACAGGCAGTAAAAACGGGACCATATGCATGAAAAGATGAAAAGAAAAGAAATTCAAATGAATTGAGCCGACTGCGGCAGCATACCTTTTCCGATGGCATCTTGCGCTTATACAGGTTATATATATATGCATGTAACCCATCGATCAGATCCCAGATCTCATCTAACCTGCACCTGCTGGGTTTCCCATCCAACATCTAGATTGTGCCAGGAGCTGATGGAGAATAACATTATCATCACAGAAACCGAATTCAAAGTAAAGAGACTGGTGGACGCACCACAATATGAACATCCCTAATGATTCGAGTAGATGATGACTAAGCGCCTTAGACGTTGACTAAGCGATTGAACTTGATGATAAGCAAACAATCATCATCTTGCTCGTCCTCGAACATTTCGTTTTTTCTCTGACCAGCTTCTGATCAGACCATTGCATTGCTCCTTGGGCCTGCAAGTCGACTTAAGGAGTAGGCGTGGAGTAGGCGTAAGGGATGAAACCACCTCCTTGATCGAACTTTATCATCCTCCATTGTCTCAATTCTGAGCCCTCGACCATAAAACAATCCCTCTCGCCATTCGAGGGCTGCATTGTCTTACTTTTCACGGGGAAGTCTTCCGTTGGCTCTATTATGCTACAGTCCGCGCTCATTATGCACTCCTTGCGCAGGTCCGATATTTCTTTGCTTCCGGAAGTCCCAGCAAACAAATCGGAGCTTCAACGCGGATGTTAGATAATGGCCATTGTTATTATTGTATGTGCTTGCCCACCCGGAAGATCTATTCACAAGTCATAAAAAATCAATCCAAATGAAAACTTTGTTATGTGTGGCTTCTATGTTTGTTTTTATTACTCGAGCACATGAATCTTGTTTATTTTCAATACATCGACCTATCAAAGGGTCGGGATCACATAGCCCGAATCATCAAGGGATAGATGTGGCTGGCATGGTTTAGGCCTTACCTGCGGGCGTAATATGAGAAATCTTTGATCCAATAAGCTTTCAAATTTTGAGCTACTTTTTATGACCTTCATACCATGGCATATGATAGCATTATGGCCCAGCCAGCTTGTTTCGGGCGAGCACGAAACCCCGAAGGGGTTGGATTCAAGGGTTATAAGCATCTCGTTGTCTCGTCAATATTCCCTCGCAAGGAAAATCATTTATCGAACTGCCAATCTTTTCAACCATTGATGTCTGCTGCTTTTTAGACTTGTCTCTCCGGGGTAACCGATAGGAATTCACCTTGCCTACATTCCTCAATAACAATGCGTGCTTCTAGCAACGGATACTTCGGCGCATGCCTTCCCTCTATCGATAATGATATGATAACACTATCTCCGCATCATGATTCATACAACGGCTGGTTATCATCATCATCCACAATGATCGTCTCGAACTCAAATATCGGAAAACCTCGAGAATTATCTTCAGCTACGCTCAATAGCTGGTCAAGATCATACGAAGATTCGTGGCAAGAGACACAATGCCAATTTCCGGCAATGAATTGGCAACGATTTTGCCTAGTTGAAACGGACCCAGAAATTATGGAAGATCTCTTTGAATCATCCGATTCTGAGTCCTCTGATGATGGTCCATCATCATACTATTCGTCGTCAACCTCAAGTCATCCCCCCGAAAGGGAGGAAGAGGTCTGGAATCGCTATTTTCACACAGAGTCAGCGTACATACCACCACCACCACCACCACCTCCACCACCACCTCCACCTCCAGCTCATCGTGGTTATTCACTCTTCCCTACCACAACACCATATGCACCTCCAGAGTACAATAAACATCCAACTCATAAATCATGGGCTGGGCAGCCTTGGCCTGAACGGCTTGATTCACGTCCCAATCGTTTCAACGGCCGTGCTCGTGCACAAACTATACCTTCACAACCATCTAATCTCAGCTCTTCCACAAGCATCACCCACCCTATGGCTGGATCTTGTGTTCCCGCCAATTACCGTCACACTCACCCTCTTTTACCTCACTGCAATTCTTTCACGCCTCTTGTCCTCAAATCCGAATTCGAAACGGACTCTGACGATGAAGATGAAAACTCCCCAAATAAAATGGCAAAAGCCATCGAGGAGATATTTGAAAAGTTTCGATCGAACGGTGGAGCTTCAACAAAGAATGGTGGCGGAGAAAAGAAAAAAAGATCAGGTGGATTCAGAAGAAGTGCCAGTGATGCTTGTGAGGCCGTGAAAGGAATCTTTAGCAAGAAGCCCCACGTACCTTCTGAACGACGCTTTACATGAATTCTAGCATAATCAAATTCTCTTTTTATCTTGGAGATGGAGTTACGGGAAATGACTGGCGATCATGATTATGTGATGGAATGAAGGATCAACACGAAAGTGGGCGGCTTATATTTTGAATTTATGTATTTTTCCCTGGGACTTGGTTCCATCGGAAAGGTCGATTGAAAAAAAGATGGTTGTTGGGCAAAGATTTCTACTGACAACCAGAAGTTTGCTTGTTCAGTATCATCAAGTTTTGCTAATCCAGGTCTGAATTGGGTGCTGTTGTTGGAAAGCATCTCTAAGTGCATGGTGTTGACGATTCGGTTGGAACACGGAGATATGGAAAATGATGGTTATGATTTGATGACAATAGCAACTCCGAGAGATAATTGAAATATTTTTATAATCATGTTCGCATTGATGTTGCTACAAAAACAATAGTTGAGAAACAGTTCAAAAGAAAGGCGAACCTCTGAAAAATGAAAATGTGAAATATGATAAACACATGATAACCATTTGCAAGGTTGAGAATGCTATGGATATACACCCGTATTCGCAGAATTTGTCATGTTCATTCATTTTGGACAGCAACAAGAAACTCCTTCATCTCCTTCTGCTTATCTCTCTTCTCTTCGTAGCCTGCGTTGTGCTAGCAGCAATGATACTATTATGATTATCAGAGTCACGTGTACAAAGCTCGCCTATACGAGTGCATCCCACGTATATAGCACACACTAGATCCACTGCCGTAGCACACCATAGAACATCACACACATGCTACTATCTCTAACCTCTCTCTAACAATCATAAATCAGAAGCAAACAGCTCCTGGAGCATACGCATGACCTGCGAGTTCCAAACCATAGGCTAAGGTTAAAGCACAAATTGTCTCTTGCCTAAAGATGCCTATTTTCCCATTGCTTTTGGCCCATTTGAACGGGGCTAAAAGTATGCTCTGCGAAGAAACACCAGCTCGGACATTGTCTCTTCAGGCGGATGGTATCATGAGGCAACGGCCAGATCACCCGTTCGTGACTTTTCGCTTGCGAAGCTTATTGTTACTTATCACCTGGGGAAAGTTTCATTTATTTGTTACATAACCTTAAGTTAATGATACTCCGCGTCTTGTGTTTATTGACGAAGAACTTGAAGCTTGCTTTTATTGGCACTCGAGAATCGAATAGAGTATGATATTTTGTTCCTGCAATTGTACCAACAGCAGTACAGCAAGACCTCTATTTACGGATCTTGTATAGAAGGATAACCTCTTTATATAGATATCAATTTCGGCCCCAACTTATTTTCGATATCCTTATATCCTTTAAAATAAAGATATCCTTAATTTTTTCAATCTAAAACTTTTATATAGCTTTTGTATATCTTTAATTCATGTAATAATTATGAAATTTATATCATATCTGTAACGCCAGTGCTATAAAAACCGAATTAACAAGGTCAAAAGTATCCTTGGACTTTACAACTATCGAGAGCTAACTAAAGGGTCGAGGGCTTTTGTATGCTGTACAGAGTACAATAGTCACGTACGCTTAGTGCGCACATGCACCGGAACGAAAGTTATATAGCAATCGGCTTCCGATTAGCTACCGATCGTGACAATATTTCTATTAAAATTGAAAATTTGTTATAGTTTATTGGTGATCATATGATGAGACGTAGATCTAAAATACTACGAGTACTCCATCGGAAATAGCCGAACCTCAATAAAAAGATACCTTTAAATATCCTTATATAGCGGTTTTGCTGTATTTGCAAAAAGCTCTAATACTGTGCTCAGAAAGTTCTGATATGATGTGCAGAATATATCCAGCAGCTTAAGCTTTGCTATCGACTCGTAGATACCATGTGTCACTCGACGCCGAGCCAGTTGCGCGGAAGAGACTAGAAGCCAAGAACGTCAACGACGATATACTTTCTCGTGCTGCTTATCCTAAGCTTGCTCCAAACTCTATACATGTGTTAATTTCCCATCGACGTCTTTCCCTTTCGCTTTTTCAACTTTCGTAGGTCATTGGATTTTGGATCCGGGTAATTATTGACCGAAGCCTTATCCTCGAAAATTGCCGAAGGAATGTTTCGACTTGATGGATATATCCTCCGCGAAGAATCATACTCACATATCTCCAAGGACGGGCTAGATGACCTTCTTAGCCGTACTTGGTACTGAACAACGAGTGAAAAACGTGGGAAATTGCCAGTCGTCTCTGGATGGAACCGCTCGAATACCAGGCTGGTAGAAGGGAGCTTTGCGTATTTCCCACAGGTAATTGATCAATCTCGTGGGCAACCTTCGGCATCTCGGGAAAACCACTCTCCAGTGCATCATCATCAACAGCATATTGGGTTGAGAATCTGCGAGCCGGAAGAGAGTTTGAAGCTCGCTGTTTCACATCGTTCATGACCATCTCGACGGGACCTGCAAAATACTCCTGGAGTAAAGCATTGTTGTTCATGCTAAAACTGTGATATTTAACATGCAAATCAAGATGTCAAATCTTGAAATTAATAGCAAAGTATTGAAAGAAAAGATTGATTATTGATGTTGAAAAGTAGAGAAGGAAAGGTAGATAGATAGATGATAGAAACCGACAATGATCTTCGTCAATCAACTTTTCAGGAAAAGTATCTCATTGTAAAACTAGAATTCAAACTATTAGTATAACGAATAGGAAAAACGATAAAAAAAGTTTTACTCGATCAAAGGAAAACGAAACCATGACTTCTATAAGAATAATTCGCATGAATTCATAAATCTCATTCGGTTTCCATTACCGACAACATGTCGGTTAATTACATTCGCAAATTCATCAGTCGGATAACGTTATCCAAGGTCCGTTCGACAACAAGGTGATTCAAGTCCTTCCTTCGTACACGCATCGGATCCTACAAAGTATAATATTAAGCCTACCCATGAATCCCATTGTCTGGATAGATATGGATGGGGATAATTATAGTCTACTCGAGTACGAGTAGATCAATATATGGTAGAGGCGTTGTTATGCGTGTCTGATTTCGCTTAAGGTTGCATATTTTGGTTTCTGGCCTGGAACTTCTCAAACATATCGTGAACGGTGATGAGCGAGCCATCCCTTTTTCTTCTCCTTCTTCTTTTTAAAGGACCGAATTTCTATGTGTAACCTGCGTTGGTGAGTCTAAACAACACGGACTCGAGTCCTCGAAGACTGATAACAATTAATTCTACTACTCCCTATGCTACCTTACTCTATTTATGCCCTGGAGATCGCTTAATGCTCTACTCGAGACCAGTAAACCTAACACATACAAAATGTTTCCCTTCCAAAAGTCGATGTATATGCAACAGCCTGATTCGATAGACCATATATGTAAATGCGTTCCGAAAATACCAAAAACAAGCCGCCCATAGATTAATTACCGGGGAATGTGGAGCTGGCCGCATAAAATCGTCTGTCTCTGATTGCGACTACGCTATCGCGCGAAATGAAGACTTTTCCACGATCCATCTCATGGAGTTCCTGTGGAGAGAATTCGCATGTCATCGTTGCACGTATCCCAAGGTCCAGTCGCAGTCTGGATCTGATCCGTTCGTAATCCTGTACATGTAACGAACGGTCTCATATCTGTATAAAGTTATACCACTCGAGTAGCACTCGAGTATTATTGTAACGGTGATTAACACGAGGAACAAACCACGGAGCGCTAGAAATCAACAGAGTAGATAACTGTATCCGGAACATTACTCGAGGATAAAGAATGTTCAAGCTGATGATGTCCTTGTAACCTTCTCAAATTACATGTCAGCGTCAACTATGCATCTGGTTGGTGATAATTAATATACAGAAAGCATAAATCGTAAACCACGTAAATTCCAAATTCCAAATTCATGTTTCAAAAAGTCAATCGCATCTCTATCACACCATTCATGCATTGTTTCGTACTCGATAAGCGTCCAATAATGATAGGGCTGTTGTTCACAGTACTCACTTGGCCCAGGCCTTAGTTCTCAGGGGCCACGGAGTATACTCTATATACATTCCCTCCTCGTTTTCACCATACCAAGTAGAAGGCCCCGCACAAGTTTCGAGTAAACGAAGAGAAAGAGAGGAGAGAGA
>NGKF01000004.1:830362-877963 GCA_002162555.1 Monilinia aucupariae
AGAGGAGAGAGAGAGGAGAGAGGAGAGAGAGAGGCAGTGTGAGGTAAGCAACCTTACGATTAGTTCTCTCCTTGGCAGTCAGTCAGTTGGTGAACGAGTGACATTTCCGAATGAACGATCGCATTCACGCATCAACAGCCCCTTTCGTTCGTTACGCTTCATCCCCCCACATTCTCCATTTTCCGAAGGTGTAAAAATTATCGTGAGCGTTACGCATAGATAATAAATTGTACAAGTCATGGATAGATGATATGTTCCAGCGTTTCTCTTCTCGGACGTGGAGATGGTGAGATTGTGGTGATGGGAGGGATGAGGAGGCCGTGAGATATATATATACTCAAGGAATGAGATCTTCCTTCTCTCACTCCTTCATCGAAGTCACAGCTCGATGGAAGAAGAATTATCTTTAAGTATCGGTTTCGTCAATGGATTATATATAGTTATAAAATATGATCTGGCTATGAGTCGCCCTTGAGTGTACGATTTATAGATAACCTTGCGTGTATTCTCTCTAATCTATTTAAGACAAGGGCCACCTACTATATATAGGTGTCTGTCTACTCGAGTGGTTCACCGTGTCCACATAAGCAAATAAGACCATAAGACCTCTCTTGGCCTTTACACCTTGCTGTTCTCTGAATCTCAACGTAGAAGACTGATATGACCACTCGTATAGTAGGGACCTGGTGAACCTCTCCATCATTCCATCATATCCTACATAGCAATGCCATTAGATCCTACTGGGCCATTGCATTCTCCATTCTCCATTCTCCATGCTCCACGCTCCACGCTCCACGCTCCATTCTTCATTCTTCATTCTTCGTCTTCCGTTCTCCATATTCTTCTTTCCTTTCTCACGAGTCACAACTCACGAGTTCAACCTTAACTTCAGTTTACCCTCCGTTGTCCTTCTTTCTCCCTTTCACCTTCCCTTCCATACTCATTGCATTGCATGAACCATGTCATAAATCAAAAACAAGAACATTGGAAAAGTATTTCTTCCATCGATATCCCAGAACCTGCTGCGCATCCGAGTGCGGATTGGACGCTTGGAGTGGAATGAAGCGAAGCGAAGCGAAGCATAAATCATCTACTCGCAATCACTTCACCAATAATGCATGAAAGAAAGATTTATACTTCGGATGAGATTTTATTCTCCTTCACGCAGGATGGATGATCTCTGGTGTAGAATAGAGAGTTACGAAATGAGAATACGTGGGACCAGCGTAGGAAGGGAGGGAGCAGCATATGGTTACTGGTAAGGTTATTTATAAGAGAGATCATCATTGGTCAGGTCGTGGTCCGTCGTGAAAGCAAGCCCAAGAGAGGGGTTCAAGATACGAAGGAATGGCTCATACGTGGTGAAATGCCAGTAACTTTGGATATCCTCAAGTCCTCGTAATGATGGTACGATTTTGGGGAATTTGTAGGATATACTCGAGTATGGTTTGAGTTTAAGTGTGATAAGCAAGATAAGGAAGGGAACACAGGATGGATAGATAGCTTTATTCCATCTAAGTTGGAGGATGATAACAATGATGAAAGAATAGAGTAGGATATTCGCTTTAAGTTTAGGCTTGATAGGCAAAAAGACCAGGCATTTTTGAGTACAAAGATCACAACTTTGAAAATCGAACAATTTTTCCATGATTTTATAAGATTGAATCATGTACCAGATACATCTAGATCTTACTTGAGTGACATTTCGAATTTAGACGTTTTAATTTCAACATTTATACAGCACTCCATACGTTGCGGCAACAGAGTGTCATCGCGCGTTGCGAGGCATGGGCAGGACAAACTTTCCAAATTCCACATCTTCTTTATTAATTTGAATTCCTGCATGATATTGGCAAGTGCTGGGAATGAAAAAGTCTATCGGGTTGGCAGATGCTATGTCCAGTATATAATTCCGTTGGGGTCTTGCTTTGAAAGTTCCAAAGCCCTTTTCGACAGATAGTAGTCGCCTTGTTGATTGCTCCAGTATTCATCCACCTCCTTCTAATCCCCTTTGCCTGCATACATTCTTCGCGAGTATCAAGAGACAAAGAAAATAAACATTCACCTAGCTCTCACATTCCATATCCCGACCTCACTCAAACCCCAAGATAAACCATACATCCATCCCTCCATCCACACCCGCACCAACATCAAAATGGATGACATCGATATTGTCCCCGGTTTCATCGTTATCAACTCCGGTGTGGTGATGCTCGTTGCATTTCTAATAATCGTATCAGTTTTCGTCAAGATATGGACGACACTAAGGGCATTACCCTCGTTGGATGAAATAGAAAGGCGGAGAGCTGCTGAATGGGCTTGAGGATCAGGTAAATCTACACTCGGCTCTTGATTCCTTGATGGGCCTTATACCGAGAGATACCATGTCAGAAAGTGGCTTCATATCCGTGGACTTCATAGCATGGATGAGGATGCATTGATTGTCCTCGACATGTACCTTAGGCCCATAGAGTTCTCGGCTCAAAGGTGTTATTGATGCCGGACCATACCCATTCGTAACAACCACAGCGCCTACTTCGATCTTGAGCCTAGAATTAGGTCTTCACTTGCCGAACTTATATAACGCTGCAGTAAACCCGAAACAGCTCGCGGTCTCGCGGACCAAGAGTCCTGAGTCGAAAGTTCGAAATTCTAACGCGGTCGGCATCGATAGTCAAGTCACTATCACTTCCAACACCTTCGAGCCTACCTGAGGGAACGTCTACTTCTGAGGCTCCTTTATTCTCACTGTCTTCATGTCTTGGATAACTTCAGTATGGTATCGATGCAGATGTTCCCCCTTGCCAACAGAAGCCCTCGCAGCTGCCTTACTTACGACTCTCATCGCGCATATGGCGCCTCTCCATGCGACTCTTGATGAAGAAAGGGTGGAAGCGGAGAAGTCACATATCAAAATTGCAGCAAAGTCTCTACAACACTCTTACCGGTCTGCTCTCACTGCCGCGGCATCATAGCCCATACCTCCTGGCATCCTACCATCGCCACATATTTGCGAATCCATGGGACAGCCCGTGTTTGAAAATTATGCATCAGTTCTCAAAGACAACCAAGGGGGAGCCAAAAGAGGACTTCAAGACCAATACAGGAAGCACCAAGCAGGCTATCGACGATACCTCTAGAAAGTTTGCAGGAGGCATCAGAAGTTATTCAAGCCTAGGTGGGGTGTTTATCCAGATAGAAAAGATAGCACCCAGGACAACATTGGCGTATCACTGCATATAGTGGAATGACAACGAGGGCCTTGTCTCTTTTTTGGGGGGTGGGTGGAGGGTGAAGGGCGAAGGGTGAAGTCTAGCTAAATGATTCCCGAATGTTTGTATAGACTTCAACATTCATTCCCAATAGCGCATATATCTCTCTCTACCTCTGCATGTTTCATTTGCATTCATTCTATGCCGTGACGGGACCCCCTCATCATCATCATCACCACCCACATATCAAAATCCAACTCAACCAACCAACCCATCCAAGCAACCCTCAAAAGTGCCCAGCAAATAGATCATCAATGTACGAGTATACCCCCCACTACTCCCACTCCCACTCCCACTCCCACTTCCCATCCCCATACACCAAGTACCCACTCAACCCAACAGATTCTCAACCCCCAGCACTGAGTAATCAACCCATTACTCGCAGCGCAGATCCCACGCTCCACCCCATCAAAAAAACAAAAAAACACCAAACCCTCCCACCAAACCCCCTCTCTCAATCCTCAAACATATATACATCCATATATAAAAAGGAATTTGAGAAAGATAACGAGATATCCATACCTACACACCCACCTAGCACTCCAAATCAACCCTCGCAGCCCGCCCCGGATAAATAATCATCACGAGGATCAGAAATCTTGTTCGTGGTCAAAGGATATACGAGTATAAAAGAGTATTCTACTCTACTCTACTCTAGACTCTAGACTCTAGACTCAAGACTCAAGATTCAAGACTCAAAACTTAAGACTCAAGACTCAAAACTCAAGACTCAAGACTCAAAACTCAAGACTCAAGACTCAAGACTCAAAACTCAAGACTCAAAACTCAAGACTCAAGATCCAAGACTCAAGACTCAAGATCCAAGATATAAAAGAATAAAGGATTTCTTCCTAACGATAAGAATCTTAATTCATGAAAGAAAAGAAAAGAAGAGAAGAGAAGAAAAAACAAACAACATTCCATGTGAAAATGCATCACGTGGAATTCGTATTGAGGTTACTATCACTATAACTACTCCATAACCACAACCATAACCACAACCACAACCACAACCATAACATAGCCACCAAGCCGCACAAAAGTTCTATTCCGCGAATACCATCACCCAATCACGAATCACGTACCGATCATGGCGCGCGCCACATCTTGCGATGTGTAGATCGAAAGACATATGTCACAAAGAAGTGATGCAATCTCGACATGTGAACGAGAAGAAGTTGAGAAGGGGTTTTGAAGAATTAATTGCACCGATTGATGTTCGCCATGATTTGTGTTTTTCTTTTGGCTGCGGTGAGTTTACGAGGAGCGAGATATTCATGCGTGGAAATACGAGTACAATATGTTCTCGGTGGATCGCATTATGACGGATCGCAAGGAGCGGTTCGTCGACCATGTGCCCGTTTACTTGGTGGTGTCTGGTCTATCTTCATACAGCATGTACCTCCCTCCCATTTGCTACATCCACAATCCACGCCAACTGCTCAGAACTCACACCAATTTTCCTTCCCGCAGAGCTAAACGCCGGCGACCGACGATTTGCCATCCTGATTACTGTAGTAACTTTCCCACATCCCTCAACTGGATACTCTCGACCGTTGCCCCCATCCTAGCCTCTCCCCTCTGAACCTGCCATCCCGTACCCCAACCCGGCCACGCCCCCTCATCCAATCCAAAGCCCACACCACCCAAACTATCATTGCTCTCCTGGCCCCGAACCCCATGCGCATAACCCTCCATCCCCACCTCCCTCGTATCACCACTCCCACCCCTCGTATGACCCCAACTCGACACTCTCGGGCTACCAACGCGATCACTACAACTCCCCGGGAGCAATTTCGGGCTGGTCATGATGCCCACCCTCTCCCTCCTACCTCTACGACCCGGGGAGAGAGGCATCGAGATCGGACTGGTGATATTTTGAAGCTGGCGCGAGAAGCCTGCCGGCTTGCCGCCGGAAAACGGATTGCGGCGAGCCCAAAGTGACGTGCCGGGGGGCGCGATGGGGTCGAGGGCGTGATTTGGTTCACCGGATAGTTCTTCCAGCGTGAAGCCTTTGGTTTCCTGGACGAGGAAAGAGACCATGGTGCCGCATAACATGAAGAGCGCAAAGATTTGCATGAGGTGCTTGAGCCATGGGAAGCAGGCCGAGCCCTCGCAGTGAGGGGAGGCGCCTCTCGCGAGTAATGATTGGGAGATAACTTGCGCAATTATTGCGCCTATCTTCCCGCTTGCTGCGCTCAACCCATGACCTGTGGATCGATAGCGGGTGGGAAAACATTCGCCGGGTATGATGAACGTGGTGGTGTTGGGGCCGAAGTTGAAGAAGATCTGAGCGAGAACATACAAAGCGAGCAGAGTACTCTTTGCTAGAGAGTCATACAGAAACCCAATAATACAGAATATGAGAGTGAGGATGGCAAAACCGAATATTTGGATAGGTTTGCGACCAATGGTATCGATGGTGAGGACGCTGAGCCAATATCCAGGTATACTGCCGGCACATACTAGTACCAAATTCCCGGTTGCGGTGTGGAGCAAAACATGATACAATGTTGGGCCGGAGCCATAACCAATGGCATTCAACACCGTGCTGGCATTTAAACCAAGACCATAGTATGCCAAGTCGAGAAAGAACCAGGAAAGTGTTGTGCCTATAAGAATTTTTGCGTTGGTCCACTGATAGAAATAATGTCTGATATCAGACCAAGAGGCACTCGGCTGTGACAGACGATGGCCCAGATTTGCTTTTGTCTTTTGTTGTAAAACAGGATCAACTTCCCCTTCGGCATTATTGTTTATATATGCTTTAACGTCAGCATCTGCCTTTTCAATATCGTGAGCTATGTCGAAAGTGTATCGTGGAGTCTCGGGGATCGTGATACGGTAATAGAGAGCGAAACAAGCGGGAACGGCTCCGAACCCCACAATTATACGCCATGCTCTATCAGCCGCTAGTTGACAGGCCGGACCGCAACTATCGAAATTGCGTGAAGTGTTTATAAAGGAATTTTTGAAAGCGATTGTGGTTAGAAGGGCTACTAGAGCAGCGGCAAATTGGCCAGCTCCTTGCATTGAAAATACAGCTGCCATCATACCTCCTCTCCAACGAGTTGGAGCAAACCTACGAGACCATCAGCATTGGACTAGGAGAAAGACCACATGCAAAAAAAGCGAAACAACAGTCTAGAGTGCCGCAGAGTCGTAATAGTGATATGTAGAACCTTAAGTTGACTTGCGGACGCTTTGAAATCCATTGATGCTGCAAGGTCAAGTACATCCATAGCAAAGACTTTGAGATTAGAAAAGAAGTTCTTACTCTGAAGTGATGACGGCTGACAATGGATAATCACCGCCAATGCCTATACCCATCACTACTCTCCAAAAGATGAATACGCCAGTCAGGCTAACAGCCGGACTAGACGCAGTCAAAGTTTGAGCGAGTGTAGCGAGTATAATGATAGCTAGTTCAACACCATACATCTTTCTTCGTCCAATTAGATCTGCTAACCATCCAAAGCCAACCTGACCAATAACTGCACCACCAGAGGTAGCAGCTTTGATTGCCGTGTTAACGCTTGTAGGCAGAACTCCATAGTTGCCACCAGTACTGGGAGCGCCTTGCCAAAAGACCATACCAAGCATTGATGTGATGAGATTGACTTTCGAAAGTATTAGCCCTGATATAAATACAAACAACCAATGCTACTTACTGGCAAATATGTCATATGAATCCGTGAAGAATCCGATCCCAGCCACCGCTACAGTACGAACATGATACCAACCAAAAGGTATCTTATTTGAAATTAGTCCTGCATTCGCAAGAACACCACCAAAAAGGGTTGAAGATCCACCATGACGGAAGGATCAAAGAAATTCTCGGGTGACTGCAGGCACTAAAACCTTGCATGCTATGCCCGGGGCTCAAAACCAAATTTCAACGTCACACACACCTTATCAATTTCAGACAAAGCCAACTTCCTTCTCAAGTTCGGGTTGGCGATATGGGAGTAGTCATTGTTGAAATTATGAAAAGCAGAATTGCCGCCGTATGTTTTGATCCTGGGTCTGGGAAGGGGCAACCTCAGAGCGGGCTCTGGGAGGGGATCCATAGCCATGGCAGAGAACTCAAAGACTGTGGGGGAACTCAAAGACTGTGGAGAATCGTTGTACTTTTTGGGGAAGCTCAATTTCGAAGTTGAAGTTCAAATCGAAATCAACTTGGAGCTTCGAATAACTCTTAGGGCGGACCAGCACGTTTTGAGTGCTAGATGTAGTGAATCTTGACCTGTCTATCAAGACTTGTGAATATGTTGATTGATCTTGTTATCTCATACACTGCTGACGGATTCTATACTATGATTCAACCGCAAGAAGGGACTGCAATCGAGCTGTTGAGGCATTGTAAAAGAATCACGAGTGAGGCCGCAAAGGCAGGCATCGTGACGTGAATGGTTTGATTGAATTAAACATTGGAAACACCGCGAGACGTTGAGATAGTAGGGTACGCTCTTCAAAGAATAGTCAAGACTGAGGATCAGTGGGATGTGAGGTGATATGAGATGCCAAGAATATAAGACAAAGACTCGTACGTACGAGCACTAGGTAGGGTTAGCCTCTTTACTCGAGTACGTAATTCAACAGTTGATATACTTAACGGGACTTGAGGTTGTAGTCGAGTGCGAAGCATGTGGTCGAAATTAACCAGTCAACTTTGTTGTTTATTGAGAAAACAAGTGAAAGAGCACGTAATAGAATAAAGAGCATAAGCGCGCTTACGGCCTGTTGGAGCATATAATCTCTAATCTCTAATCGTCATTACAATTAAACCTGTATGTATCATGTTAGCTAGTAGGCCTATTGTTGACCTCTGGTGCTCCGTCACAAATTCATAATTTCTCACAAGCCACAACCCTACATGGCATATTACCCGCATCGGCTAATATGAAGAAGCCCTGCACATTGACTCCATTCCTCCACGTGCCATGTATATTGCGTCTACTCCTAGGTTTCAAGCCGAATCTAACGGTTAGGTATATACCAGTATGTAAGATCATAGCCATATCGATAGACTCACTACTGTATACTACTACCACAGTTATACTCGAGTAGAACTCGAATCTAGACGAGAGATAAGTACCTAAGTATACTCCTTCTTTCCAACACACACACACATACATATATATCCACACCCTTCAGAAACACAAGGATAAAACCCAAAATTAATTCCAAAAAACCAACGCAAACCAGAGTTTTGTTCTCCCTATTTTGCAGTACTGCACTGCATAACTAAGTTATTCAATCCAATAGGTTAACCCAATCGTCGCAGTACTCCGCGGTAGTCGGCGTCACCATAGACGAAAGGAGTTTGAGTTAGTATAAATACTCGAGTGGTGAATACTTGAATAGTATCTCAAAAATAAACTCTTCAAAAAGCAAGAATCAAGCCAAGATAAACCAAAAATCCACTGGTGGTCAATCTCTCAAAGAATGAACTAAGCGCACGTGTATGTAACATCAACGCTGAATGGACGAGACGGACGACGAGGGGGAAAGGCCAGGGGGTTTTACAGTTACAGACGTCGTTCTTATTTACGGTGAGGGTTATTACTTGTACCCTTGCCCTTGCCCTTGCCCTTGCCCTGAGTTTCCGTAGCCGTCACTTCACTCTAATTCACTCCTTTATAGCACATCCCAGATAAAACCCCTCCCCCAAAAAACACACTTCCACTTCCACTCTACTCCACCGCTCTAACCAATAACCAAGCAGCCTCACCACCCACCACCATCTATCTCTCCGAGTATAATGAAATCTCCATTACCCTACTATCCTATCCTATCCTATACTATACCATATCACCAAACCAGATTTCATATCAATGAACCAACACAAATCGAGTCGAAAAAACAACATGGAGATGAGATTTTATGATGAAAACCTCCGAGTAGTTGGAATCATCATCTTCACTTCAACGGAATGGGGAATCGAGATATACACACCACTAGTCTCTATAAAAAGAGTAAAAGAAAAATTATGAACAGAGTTCTTGAAAGTTAATACTTATATACCACTCGAGTGAGAGGCCGAAGAATACATACTCAATAGAGTAGCTGATACGAGGGAGGAAAGAGGTCTTTTATACACATACACACACACGCATGCACGCTCGAGAAGAGTCGTAAAGTAATTCGCGAGTGATACTCACTCGAGTACAGTATGGATACTCCATCTTTTTGACTCTCCTCGCACCACCTCATCTTCCTGGATGAGATGAGAGCACAAGGCGATTGATGTTTTTTACACGGCACTGGAATACTGGAGTACTCTGCTCTCTATCTCCACGAGGGCGATGTGATGGTGCTCGATTCGTGGTATACTCGAGTATATATACACAAATGTATTTATCCTGGTGATGCAACCAACAATCACCTATCCAACCTCAACCTCAACCTCAACCCCAAAACCAACTTCAATCCCTATTCCCCCCTCAAAAAGAGCAAATAGTCATCTCAATCAAACCAAACCAATCCAAATCAAATCCAATATTTTCTTCTCTTCTCTCCTCCCACTACATCCCACTATGATATTCTTCGCCCCACCTATCTCCCTCTTCATCCCATCCCTTCCCTCCCTTCCCTTCCCTCCATTCCCTTCCCTCCACCTCCTCATCACCCTATCCCTCTCCCTCTTCTCTTCTCCCTCCTCATCCCTCCCCATTATCCCATCAATTGCCTTTTTATTAATTCTTTCCCCCTCCCCTCCCCTCCCTTCCCTTCATTCTCTTCATTCTCTTCATCTCTTTATCCCCTTTATCCCCACCATCCCATTTCATTCCATTTCACCCCCCCCTCTCTTTCCCTCCCCTCCATCTCTCCATCTCTCCATTTCTCCACCTCTCCCAACATTAACAGTCAACATTCACACCCCCAAACATCTCCATCACACCCATCATCACCCCCAATCTCACACACAAAGATACATGGAAGGAAAAAAGGCAAGAAGACAAAAGGTTCCTATAGCAATCTATTTCTATTCATCAGTTTCTCTTGTCTATCTAGAATCTATTCCTATTATCTCCTCATGATTCATGCATGCATCCATGCGTGAATCCTTCCATTCTTCCATTCCTATTTTCCGTCATCATTAACCCCATTCACTCCAAATCCTACCTCTATTCTTTCACTCCTCCCTCAAATGAATACTTCGGGCGTCAATTATTCATTGATCTATTCCCTTCTCCCTTGTATGCCACGTGATATTAATAGCATCCGTCCTTATTCCATTTTATACTCCCGATACGAAATGATCCATCGTCTCATCCATTCCAGGTATAAAAATCCCCCGTTCTCATCAACTTCCAAGTTCGATCCAGTTCGTTCCCATTTAACCACCCATTCAATAAAGGCCAGGCAAAATAATCCATTTAACCTTCTTACAATAATCATCCCAACCTTTTCCATATTTCAACGAGCACCTTTCCTCATCCCTCCAGCAGCGATGAATCAACAAGATGGTCATGAAAATCGCATAGGTCCAGGGTAACAAGTTGTCTGTCCCACAAGCGGCACACATTGAATATGAGAGGACAAGATCGCCGAGATAGTTGACATGTCTAGCCATTCCCCACCAGCCCGAGCAGAGCAGAATGCTATCATGTGTTTTGCCATCCTTTGTGCGATAACTAACGTTCAAGACCTCGGCGGGCTTTCCCCAAAGTTGACATTTTCCTTGGGTGCGACGGACGAGATCCTTCTGGTGGTTGACGCTACGGAAGAGGATGTAGCCACTGACGCCAAGGGTAAATATCGTGATGGCGCTGAGTGATGAGAGGTCGACAGGGTTTCTTGCGAGGTACTGAGTCTGGAGTGTATACATTGATGGCAACCACACGATGGATCCCCATGCGAGGTAAAAGCCAAAGTGGTCATGACAGATGTCGATGGTTCGAAGATACCAATCTTCGTTAATGAAGAAATCCACAACGTACACCATGTGGAGGAAAGTGCTCAAAAGGATAGAATTGGTAATGTAACCAAAAGTTTGATATTGATACGCAACGAAGGACATGTCACTATATCAAGGTTAGTGGATGAATCGGTTTTGAAAATAAGAGGGTGCGTATCCAACACGTGACCATGAAGATTCAATCTTGACATACATGAGAGTCCAGGCAATTATCCCCGGTCGACCATTGTGGAACAATTTGAAGTCAAAGTAACTTCCGAATCTGGGGTTCAATTCGATTCCCATATACATATCGTACAAAATGGAACCTGTCACGTGTCAATATCAAATTCCAAGGATCCCCATCACCAACCAAACTTACCACTAAATTTTCGATCACCTTCATGCGTTGGATTCAGGTGAGCTTTCAAATAGGCAAATCCAGACAAGAAAAATCCATAAATGTTCACCGAGACCAGTAATGGCTCCCAATGCCTGGCCAGAATTGCGGGATCTAACAATCGGCAGTACGATGCAATGAGAAACAAAGCATGAGTGACAATCCAGGCCAAAAGACCATTCGTACGATACTCGAGCAGATGTCCGGCGGGAGTAAGTTGACCCTTATTTAACTTGGAGGGTAAAAATTGGTAGAGAGCGGCTTGGAAGATCAACCAAGCGGCATAGCCGATATTTGTTCTCATGTTGCCTTGAGGTGCATATTGGCACAAAAAACTGATAGGTCCCGTGGTAGCCATCGCCATGGCTGCAGAAGATAAAGAACCTTCAAATTGCTCGAGGGCAATCCACCAGAATAATACCAGTACCGGACAGAGAGTCATGATACTAGCACATCCCAGAGAATGCAACCACGAACCATGGTGATGCCGTCTACCCCACGAAATACTTGAATCTCGAGTGGTTGACAATGAAGCCAATCGTGCACGGCTTATGGTGCTATTGGATTTGTCGGACGCATCCTGTAAGTTCTTTTCAATTGTATCGTGGGGCCCCGATGGAGGGAGAATGATTGATTCCATCTTGGTTAGATTCCCACAAGACTGATGAGGTTCGGAACGAGAATGGGTTGTTGGAGCGTTGAGATTGTGAACTCGAGGTTTCACCAATGATGTCAGGAACAAAAAAGAAATGAATCGATCTTGAGGTAACTACTAATTTGGGTAGTCGTAGCCCAGCCCAGGAAGAAAGAGCAGAAACTAAAGGGTCAAGTATAGAGCAATGAATCGAGCGAAGAAGGATAAAGATGAGGCTTTTTATAAATGAATTGAAGGTGACGATGGGTTATATGAGTTGTATGAGTGCCGTAGAGGTAGAAGTGAGAAGGAGAAGGAGAAGGAGAGGGAGAGGTAGAGGAAGAAGAAGAAGGAGAGGTAGAGGAAGAAGAAGAAGTGGAAGTAGCCAGACGTGATCCTCAGCAGGGGAAAATGAAGGGGATTAAGTATTTCATGAATTGCACCCGAGAGTGAAGTGAAACCCCTTTGATTCCGTCAAAGTCTTTGCTGCAAAGGAGAAAGCAAGTGAGTAGGTAGGTAGGTAGCAAGAATCGAGGATTAAGATGCGGATGTGGATGGGGTTGGTTTTGTAGGAGGTTGGCGCATCTATCAAACCTTGTGAAAGGGGAGCGGAACGAATGTAAGGTAAGGTACGAACGAGTGAGGATGAAAGTAAGTACGAGTAGCGCGAGATGATTTGATATCAAGTCCGCTCAGGCTAGCGAGGTGTGAACGGGAAGGAAAGTGTAATGATGAAAGAGGAAGAAGAAGACGAGGGGGAAGGAGGCGGACGAGGGGGGGGAGGGAAAAGAGGGAAAAGATGGAGAAGAAGCAGCAGGACAAGAGAAGCATCAAAACCTACACCTTCTTGTAAGTTTCAAACCTAGCAGAGGAGTCGCTGGTCGATGTGGACAGGACAAAGTTGATGCTCTGATAGAAATACTCTCTGACCTGTCCCTCATCTTACTTACGTGCTCACTAGCTGGATACAATACAGTTCAGAGGTATATTATGCTCGTTGATTATCGCCCCCCTAGTTCGCCCCACGGCCACCAGGCTATAGTTTGCATACCACCTACTCCGTGCGTATATAAGAGATCTTAAAATCCTTCAAATGATCATCAATCATGGCAATATGAGGAGTATCCATGGCTTAGATGCTGAATACCTGGTTGTGGAAGTTGTCATCGAGTCGATGATAATTACAGCGAGGAAACAAAGTTCAGAACTGGCGATTAGGCCTTTTGATCCTCTCAGCTCTTCCCTGTCTTGCCTTGTCCTGTCCCGTTGCATCTCTCTCACGTTACGAGTATTCTTCCTATGATCATTCACAACACGAGAACGATCTGGCATGGTAATGATGATGATCATAATAACAATAACCAGCTGTACTCAAACACTGCTTGGGTAGCAGAGGAATGAGAGAGAACCCCCCCTCCCCCCTTCTGCTCCTCAACACTCACTCGCTCATTAGCAGAAAAGGACGAAGGAAAAAGAAAGAAGGAAAATTCCCCCCCAAATCTATGATGAGGTCAACACTTTTGGGGCCCAGATCCAGATCCTGATCAAGACCAAGACCATAGCCCAAGACCAAAATCGCTAGTGCTGGTAGAGTAATTAAGCAGTAATTATAATTATAGTATCGGCGCATCGAGATAAACAGCGATCGTAGATGGATTGAGCCTTGACCGGGGGGTAGGATAGGTAGGATAGGTTAGGTTAGGGTTAGGTAGGGTCGTGAGTATTGGGTGAGGAGTAAAGTACTCGGAGACCCTCAACATCACTCAGCTCAAGATGCCATCGCGTCGCCTACAGATTCTAGAGTACTCGAGTAGTTAGTATGGAAGCTTACGAGTACAGAGTAAGATGTAATATAGTAGCATCGACTAAAACTATGAGCTGACGAGGAACACCCGCACTGGAAGTTTACAGCAGGGAGGGATATCGCCGTGGCGGTGTCTACTTTCGATCATGATGTATTGGTATGTATTGGGGAAATTCGAAATCTTAATTTCAGTCTGTTCTTCGTATATCATGAGCAAGGGAATGCAAAGGAATGGAGAAGAAAAGAAGAGAAGAGAAGAGAAGAGAGGAGAGAGGAAAAAGCAAAGCAAAGCATGAGAAAGGAAAGGAAAAGAAGAAAAGAAAGGACCAAAAAAGAGCCAAGAAATAACACTATATACGCATTTATACTCGAGGACATATATTAACTCTTGAATAGAGAGAAGAGGATATCTGCTCGTATATAATAAAGTTACCACCAGAGTATAAATACACATGATATATATATTAAAGTTACCATAAGTGCATATGATATATATACCAGGTACATGTAACCCAATTACCAAGTGACGAAGTAACAGAGTAGTATTACGATCACAGCAATAACAAAGAAGGTTTACAGAAAAACCGAAAAAAACAATGGCAAAAAGTCAATAACACCAAAATCATTAAACTTCAATCTACTTGCGTATATCGAATTGATAAAACGACCGACCTGGTGGACTGATCTTGTTGATGCTTGGTTTTCATGCTGTGAAAACCAAGCATCAGATAATTAGATGATTCGTGGAGTTGGGCTTGCTCGAGCGATGGTTTTGAAAGTTGTATCGTGTTGTATCGTATTATATATATATACGAGTATATATATTGCAAAATCGAGTAGAATATATAACGCAAACTGAAAGTACAAATTAAAAAACTATACTTACAATGACAATGCTTACAATACTCGTCGTACTCTACAAATATAATGATAATTCCATTGCAATCCAAACGCGAGATAAGATAAGGGCAAAAGGTAAAAAGGTAGAAGAGAGAAGAAAAGGAAAGGAAGAGAAAGATCAATCGATTCTCTTCTTTCTTTTCTTTCCTTTTTTTCCTAGTTCCTTTTTCTTTTTGGGTGTATATATATACATATGATATAGAGATATAGATTTGTTATGAAACTTGACTCGAGGATATTACAAAACAATACAATACTCTACTCCACGATTAGAACTACACCCACCCATACCACCTACCTACCTACCCATCGACACGAGTATATCTACCAACAATAGAAACCTCGGCAAATATCTATCTACTCGAGCACATACATACATACACATAAACTTTCCACCAACTCTTTTCCATCCCAGACGACACGAGTATGTCTACAGAGTATGTACATACAAACTACCCAAGGTGGAGGCTGCAGTGCTGCTACCAAAGTCATCTCCACAAATGACCGATAAGAGCTTACCCTCCCAGGTAGACTCCTACACGGTGACAAGTGACAAGTGACCAGTGACCGACCTACAGCACAATGAAGCTTTCAGGGCTTTCAAGCTTTCCAGCCGATCTATCGACTCTGTACAGAGTACTCCGTAGGGAGTCTCCCACTAATCAGCGTCTTCAAGCACGCCACGCATGGAAAGAGAAGGCGAGGAGAGAAGGAATGAATGCCCCCTCTCCCCCCCCAAAAAGAGAGAAAAGGTTATAATTGTTGTGAAACGTTTGTTATACCAAGTGTGGAGCACTTGGTATATACACTGTATGATATTCCAATAATAATAATACTAATAATAGCTTCATATACTCGAGTAGGGAGTGTTCTCTTCTTTATCAGCGTTCCGAATCCCAAGAGGGCAGGGACAAACTTTATATGCTAATATCACGTCCGTTATCTACTGTCCGCTGTCGAAGGCTGTATTACATCCATGCATGTCTCTAGGGCCCAGGCAAAGGAGGGTCATCATCACCACAATGTCGGTCCCTTCAATGATGTGTAACTTACAATCCCATGTGTGTAAGACGAATACGAGTGTACATATGATTGATGGAGAATATGTTTTACAGTTACAATGCATATATAGCTTTTAGTCCCACACATGCATCTTCGACTGACCCTACCCCTTCATCATCTCGTGCTTTTGCTGTTCCTTGGATATCTTTGGCTTTCATGTTTCATATCATGGACCTTGGTCGCCACATCAAATACTGTCACATGGTCAGCTGATGGTAAGACTGATACTGAAATGTAAAGCCAATAAAAGTAAAAAAGACAATCAGAAGGAAGGCAACGGAAAATATCCACATGGTTTTGCGCTCTCGGAGATATATTGTAATGATTTAACATCCGAAATATTTCATCATATAAGGTCAAAAGAAGGTTGGGGTGCTGGGTGAAGAGAAGAGACAAGACTGACCGTGAAAGTGTAGGTATTCAAGCCTTGATGAACCTTAAAAGCAGACGTGGAGGGCTGTAAAGATTGTGCATATCTTCAAGGATACTCCATTTACCACGCTGTAATGTCATCGACTTCGGCCTCTCCAAATGTACTGCTCTTAGTGACAGCACCTACTCCATCTTCAGCCTCTACCTCTGCAATACCAGGCGCCTCCATAATGTCAGGTAAAACTTCATTCAAGAATTCTAGAATGTGCTGATTGACCTGTTCAAATTGCAATAAGAAGGCGTCATGACCTTCAGGAGATTCAATCTTCTTCAGGCGTGCATTTGGCACAGAGGCTGCAATTTCCTTCTGTTCATCAAATGTGAAAAGTCCATCACTCTCAATCCCAAGTACCAAGGTTGGTTGTTGAATTTGTGCAAGAGCTTCAGCGATCGGATCCGCTGAATCGACAGAAACTCGATATCTTGACACGTCATGAGTATCAAGTTTACGAGTTATGGCAATGTAACAATTTCCATCGAAACGTTTGACAAACTTTTCACCTTGGTAGCGAAGGTATGATTGTGCAGAGAAGTAGTGAGAGGTCGACTTGCGCTTGACTTGGGGACGCTCCGGTGGTGGGGACGAAGAGGGAGTTGCGCCATGGAATTGAGGATCAGTGAAGTTCGCCGGGTTGCCACCGTTTGCGATTATGTTTTCACTGGCTAGAGTCGAAAGTGCGGCGGAGCTTCCAGGCCTCGAAGATATTGGTGATCTTGTCTGTCTGTGTCCATCATTATGAATTGCTCGGTGTATATCCGATGGTGTGGTTGGTTGCTGGCCTTCGCTGATTGTTTGTTTCTTCGAAGCATCAGGTATGTTTCGTCCAAATCTCGCCTCGAATGAGTTACGACTTCTATATGTGAGTAATGCAGACATGCGCGCTGCTCCAAGACCTGCATTTGGAGGGTCTGAAAATGGGTAATAACCATCATCGTACTTCGGATCCGCATAAATGCTTTGCCTTTGTGCTTCTCCCCAACTAATACCCCAAGCACTGTGTCTACTGGATGTTGCAATCGGAACAATGGCTCGGACATAATCCTTGCCAAAGTATGCCCATTCCAAAACCAACATGCCTCCCATAGATCCTCCAATGACAGCTGCCACTTGTCGGACTCCTAAGTCATCTAGAAGAAGCTTATGAATACTGAACCGAGTTAGTCTTGTACCATGCTATGAGATACCTTGACCACATACTTGACATCGTCTCGAACAGTCGTCAGAGGGAATTCGGGACCATATCTTTCCTTTTTTGGATCTCCATTCTTGCAAGTGACTGGACTTGCACTTCCGTAGGGGCTTCCCAAACTATTCAT
This sequence comes from Monilinia aucupariae, assembly GCA_002162555.1. NCBI lineage: Eukaryota > Fungi > Ascomycota > Leotiomycetes > Helotiales > Sclerotiniaceae > Monilinia > Monilinia aucupariae. The sequence continues at coordinate 848,087 of NGKF01000004.1, forward strand.
GCATATCACAAAGAATCTGGAAATATCAAATGCTCTGCCAGGTCCGCCTAGAAGAGGGCCCCACCAATCACTGACATCTGCACTGCCAGTCAAGGCATGGCATATAACCATAGCATTGTCGCGGTTTGGTGAAAGTATTCCTCTAGTGCTGTATGCCAATGGAACATTCTGCAGGGTTTCGCCCGACTCTAATGTGAAAGATGGGATAATCGCGATAGTTTGGTCGGGTATCAGAGATGCAAAGGGGTTCTCAAGCTGTTGCTGCGTTCTTTCTTGTAGTATTCAGTCACTGCTTCTCCTGAGAATTGAGGAGCATCTTGTGCAGATCATTGGAGATGTTATCACTGACCGTATCTTGGTATGTGGGATTCTGTGCCCGCATAACCACTGGGGTTTAATGAAGATGCCATTTTGTAGATAACTTGGTTGTTGGATAATATTGAAGGGGGAATCCAACGAACTTATACCATTATAAAGGTCTTGCTAGCTCGATTTATGAAAGGAGGGGACGTTCAAAAAGAGAAAACGTCATCACGAACCAGTCATAATCAAATTTTCGAGCAAATGGATTTTTCTTGAATGTCGGAGGTCGGCATTTATGTTGTGTAACCGAGCGAGAGCAGAGACAAACAAGGGTGAGAAAGCCCATGCCGTTCCGTCTTCACGCACTTTTTGATGAGGCTGAGGCTGAGGCTGAGGCTGAAGATGAGGCTGAGAGAGGTTCACCATAAAAGCAAGTGACTAACGCTAGATATCAATAGGGTCTAGCTTTGTCATATCTACGCGAACGCGGGAAACCTTCATTGCTTGAGATTTTGAAGAAGTTAGCTAGGTATTGTATATCATCAATTGAGAATATTTACTCCCAAGCCGAAATCAAGAATTTATCTCTTGATTTTTATTGTCGCAGATAACTTTTGATTCGATCCGAAGTTTCTCTTTATCATTCCACAACATCGACTTGGTCAAAATCTCAACTGACTCAACTTTGGACGGCTCATTCCAAATTGAAAACCGCAAATCACAGACGCCTTTTTGCTGTCATCAGACTTCCGATACACATGTCCGCAGATAGTTGAGCTTTATTGATACATTTGGAGATGGCTCCAGCAGGGAAGAGAAAGAGGAATGACAGAAATTCCGTAGATCAGGGTGAGCCTCGACCTTCACCTCATCGACCAGGAAATTCTTCTTTGGGTCAGCATGAAAGAGAATCTGGTATGCGCGAAGGCGGTAACAGAAGAAGCAGTAGGGGAGGCCAAGGTAACCAGGGTGGGGGTAGAGGACGTAGAAATGATGGTCGCAATTCGAACAATTCGAACAACTCAAACAATTCGAGCAATCCTAGTAACCTCTCGATAGCTACCAGAGCCACTCCAACACCAGGCCCTATGTCTCCACCCCCCAGACCTTCGAGCGCTACCCAAACTCCAGCGCAAACTCCAACTCCGAACGATATGATCAGTCCCAGTTGGAGCCCGGAACCAGCTCCATTCGATTACGTTTTCCTTACCGACGATCAAATGTTCTCGTGGAATACAACTGGCCGCCTACAGGTGGTGGAAAAGGGCATCCAAGCTCGTCAGGATGAAGATACGATGGATCTGGCTACAGTGTTCCAGGAATTCATTCGCGCTACCTTTGATGGCCGCATCGACGGCGCAGATGCGGGGAATTGTATCAGGGAAATATTAGGGCCAGCTACTTCACCAGCAGACAATATCCCAGGCACCCTGGAACCGCAAACTCTATTTCTTGATTCTCTATCGATGATGTGCGAATTGGAAGATCTAAAGTCACCGAATGCGGCACTTCGAACATTCGTTTTCTCTACAGGAATACCAGCATCCGTTTTGCGACAGAAATTGGACGCTACTCTTCTCCTCAATCTTGGTCTCACAAGAGATACCTTTATACGCATGGGAATCCGACAAGCTACCCACCTTCTTTATCGACAGGCAAATTATAATCTTTTGAGGGAAGAAACTGAAGGGTATTCAAAACTGGTTACAGAGCTGTTCACGACTAGTGGAAGCGAGCCACCTTCCAGCGAGGTTGTCGAGGATGCTTTCGAGAAGGTGAAGGGTCTGATAGGGACATTTGACTTGGATGTTGGAAGGGTACTTGATATTACATTGGACGTTTTTGCGGCAGTTTTGATCAAACACTTCCGTTTCTTTATCAAACTTCTTCGAGCCAGTTCTTGGTGGCCGAGAAGCAGTGATTTTGACCAACCAACTCAATGCGGCGGTCTCCCGCCGTGGGCTTTACCGAGCGCCCCCGGTTGGACATCAACTGACGAGGAGGAAGAAATAGCCAAGGGGGAACGGTTGGAGCGCGACAAACTATTCTGGGATCGGGCTCGTGAAGTTGGGATTGAAGCGTTCTTTGAGCTTGGAGGTAGGCAGGCTGTGGATGCCGAAACAAAAGAACGACTTCTCAAAGAAGATGATACAAAGCTTGATGCAGATCATCTGTGGATGAAAGCTACAGGAACTTACCCACCTTCTGGAAACCGAACCGCAGCTCAGTTGCTTGGCTTCAAACTACGATTTTACACCTCGGCGGCTCGAGATAATGAGGACATACTACCTGCGAATTTAATATACCTGACGGCACTGTTGATCAAGATCGGATTCATTTCGTTGAAAGATCTATACCCCCACTTATGGCCTCTAGACGAGGATATGGAAGCTGTTCGCGATGCCAAGATGAAGGAAATAGAGGAGAAGGAAAAGGCTAGTCGTGGAGGTACAATGAATGCACTGATGATGGCCGGGGCTCTGGTAGATGACACTTTACCAAATGGGGGACGAACACGTGAAACGGCCGCTACAAAGACCGATACATCTGGAAAACCAACAGCCGAGGTTGACGACAAGGACAAGTTGGATGAACCATCAGACCAGAAGGTACAGCTTCTCACCTGCCTCCTAACAATCGGAGCAATCCCCGAAGCTCTTTTCATACTTGGCCGCTTCCCTTGGCTGCCAGAAGCATACCCTGAACTTCTTGATTTGATACATCGTATCCTGAATCATTCTATCCAGCACGTCTTTGATATGAGTCGACCATCTGCTTCAACGGTGCCCGACTGCCCGAGCAAGAAAGTCCTCGATCCTGATCAGACTGGCATGCCGAAAGGTTCAATTCGCTTACTCGCTTTACCTCCTAGGAAACAACTACGATGGCCCTTTCCAGACAAATATGACACGAACGACAATAACGCATATAGATTCTACTGGGACGAATGGGCAGACAATGTACCTATCTGCCAGACTGTGGATGATATATTCACCCTTTGTGGATCGCTACTCAATATTTCTGGTGTCAATATTGGTAAAGATGCCCCTCTGTTATCAAAACTAGCTAGGATCGGTACTCAAAGTCTTGCCGAAGATCATTCAACATATAATTTCGACCGATGGCAAGATCTTCTTAAGCGTCTCCTTGTTCCAGCACTCAGTATGACTAAAGAAAATACAAGTGTCGCTAATGAGGTGTACGGCATGCTTCGATTTTATCCTCTGTCTATCCGATATTCTATCTATGCAGAATGGTTTGAAGGCCAGATTTCTCGTTTACCAGCAATGAGAGCTGCATTTGCCAAGACTAAATCTGAGACCATTAGTACTATGAAGAGAATTAGTATGACTAATCTCACTGTCATGGCACGGAATCTAGCGAAGATTGCATACGCTTCCCCAGGCGTAGTTTTCAGTGTTGCTCTGGGACAGATTGAAGCGTATACCAATCTAACTGAAGTTGTCGTCGAGTGCGGCAAGTACTTCACTGACTTGGGGTATGACGTTTTGGTATGGTCACTCTTAAGCTCATTAGGAGGAAAGGATAGGAACCGAAATGATGCCGAATTTGCACTTCTTCCCAGTAGATGGCTTCTAGCATTGTCCAGATTCTCTGGCAAAGTTTTTAAGCGATATTCTATTATGAACTTGATCCCTGTCATTCAGTACGTTAATGATCAGCTTCACCGGGGCAACTCCACCGACTTGGTCATTCTCAAGGAGCTCATTGCTCAAATGTCTGGAATCGTGCCAGACACTGACTTCACTGACTCTCAACTTGCTGCCATGACCGGAGGTGAACTTTTGAGGCGCCAGACATTAATCAACCTCCAAGACAAGCGATATGAATCGCTAAAGACAGCGAAGAGGCTGATGAGGGGGCTGACTGATACTAAGCTAGGTGGGCAACTTTTGCTGTCCATTGCACAGCATAGACAATCCGCCATATATAATGTCTCGGATGATGAGGCACCCATCAAACTATTGGCTACGATGATCGATGATACCCAGATGATTCTTTTTCAATTTCTCGATCTTCTCCGCAGCAACCTCTCAATTGAGGAGTTCGATGATCTCGTTCCAGGAATTCCAGAACTCATGAAAGATTTTGGCTTGGATCCAACACTCGCTTTCATGATCGGGCGTCCAAGTATTGCACATCGTATCTCCAAATTACTATCATCCAATTATAATGGCAGTATGAAGTCTTCAACATCCTTGGCGGAGGCTTCAGTTCCAGAGGTGGATGCAGAAGGTGATGTTGGTATGAATGGCGATGGTCAAAATCCCTCGATCAAGGAATCGCCTGCAGTGGACGGCATAGCCACCCCGAAGGGCGATGTACAGATGTCAGATGTCAAGGAAGTAGGCTCTCCTTCCGAAGTAGCAACACTGGAAGCAGATCCGCTGCACGAGCTATTGCTACCGTACATCAATACCGTTGAAGAGGTTCTACCCGAAGGTTCTTGGGCTTTCCTCACTTCTGAATTTTACGTTGTTTTCTGGAGTTCTACTTTAAGCGACTTGGCTATTCCTAGCCATAGCTACGAAGCCGAGATTTCTCGTCTTCTCAAAGAGCAGGGTGATGTAATGAAGGACCGTACAGATATGACAAGGGCCGGCATGGCAAAAAAAGAAGAGACTAAGAAATTGTTGGCCACAACTAGGGAAAACTTACTGACAGAATTCGGCAAACAAGTCGGAGCTTTTTCGGGAAAGAAAACCCGTCTTTTAAGACGCAAAAACTTATGGTTCAGTAATGTGAAGGGCGATCTCGTCAGTGACTCGTTCCTCGAGCGATGCTTACTTCCACGATTACTGCTTTCCCCTAGCGATGCAGATTTCTCCTTCCGGATGATCAAGTTCTTACACGACAATGGCACACCAAACTTCCGAACTCTCTCGCTATATGGTAGACTTTTTAGATCAAACCGCTTGCGTTCGATGATTTTCACCTGTACTGTGCGTGAGGCGGAAAATTTGGGCCGCTTCCTGAGATTAGTTTTGACGGATCTGGCCCGTTGGCACAGTGATCAGGCAGTATACGAAAAAGAGGCGTGGGGAACGAGCAAGAACCTCCCAGGTTTCGCTAAAGCTATTGATGCAGATGGCATTGTCAAAGGTCTACTCGAGCATGACGGTAAAGTTGGCTTCAAAAATATTTTGTATTCATGGCATCAAAAGTTGAATGGGGCCTTGCGTGATTGTCTCGAAGGAACAGAATGGATGCACGTTCGAAACGCTATGACCATCCTCAAATCGGTTGTCGATGTGTTCCCAGCTGTTAACTTCATGGGCACCAATTTCGTGAAACAGCTCGAGACAATTGCTGTTCGAGAAAAAGGGGTACGGGAAGATCTTTCTCTTGCTGGCAACGCTATCTTGGTACAGCTGAAGAAAAAGTCCAAGTCATGGGTAATGGTTCAAGCGTTCGGGTATAGTCTGGTAAGTAGGAACAAAAACTGGGATCGAGTAAGACTAATGTAACCTTAGGAGAGTCCTGTGCAAGCAAACAGCAGCCCTACACCGGATGCCTCTCGGCAAGGCACTAGCACGAAGACAACACTGAAGCCCACCGCCCCTGAATTTAAGCCTCAATCTCGAGCTAGGTTAGTGCTCCCCAAACAAATATACCTATATGTCTCAATCTGACCTTGATAAGTTCTATGGGAGTCTCTACCCCGAAATTACCAACAACGATCGAAGTCGAAGACGGCGAAGTTGATGATGCAAAATTAGCTTCCGCAGCTGGTAAAAGTAATAGGTTCAAGGAAGCAGCCTCTGACAATGCGGATGCCAAGGAAAGAATTTCGTCGGCGCCTAACGAAGGGAAGAAGTCGGAGATCTTGCTAAGGCGTGAGAAAATCTTGCGTGAAAATGCAGCCAGGGCCTCAATGCCCAACCCAACGCCGGCAAACATACCAGCACGTCCTGACATACAGAGAAATATGCCAGCAAACCATAATCTTCCCAATCGACCCGATGCCCCCATACCTGGTCGCCAAATGATAGATCGTCACCCTGCTAGAAATGATGACAGACGAGATATACGAGATCCCAGAATGACAGAGCTCGTTCGGGACAGAACTAGGGATCGTGGTCGTGACTTTCCCCCGGGCGACAGACGGGCTTTGGATGCCCCACCAAGAGACTTCAGGAACAACGATCGTACCACAAACAACGAACATGAGCGCTCTCGAGCAGACCCGAATCCAAGATGGAATGTTGAGTCAGGAAGAGATGGCACAAACCGGGCACCATCGAACGGATATCGTACTCCTGATAATGGTGGTCGTCTATCTCGTGAAGCGCCTATGCCCCCAGCCAAAGCATCAGCCATATCTGATCGTGGTCCAGCAATAAATCCTGAACGATTGACATTGGTGAACCCAGAAAGACAGGAGCTGATTAATCCCGAACGAGCCGCTCTGATATCAGGTGGAAACGAGCCACCTCATCCTGCTCCACCTCGTCGACTCAGAGATGATGTCAGAGATCGCCCATCAAGGCATAATTCACCACCCCCCAGAAGGCAGGACTCCGAAAAGGATCATCAACATCCAAGGCGTGATGATAGACCAAATAGAAATACTCCCATTGATCCTCATAATACGTCAAGAGGTCGTGCTGATGAGCTTGTACCACCACCAGCAGGACCACGAGGGGAAAGACCAACAGATCGAGTGCCCGACCGACCGGCTCCACCAGAAAGATCAAGAGAGTCTTCCTCCTTTCAGCAATCACAACCATCGCCACGCCCGTTGGATCTTGACCACGGTAGACTTAATAGACAACAGGATCCTAACTTTGGTCGTTTGAACCAACAGCCTGACATTCCTTCTGGGCCTCGCGACAGGAACCGTGGCAACAATCGAATGACAAACGCTCCACAAGGACGACGTGATGGAAGGTTGGCGAATGCTCCAGTAGATATCCCTCGACCACCAAGCCCAGACAAGCAACCCCCTACGGGTCCTTCAGGCGGTCGGCATCCGCGACGGCTAGGCTCAGGACAGATTGAACCGACGCCATCTACACATGCTGCCTTACCAACTCCGCCTATTACATCAACTCCAACATCGGGAGTCCATCCGGATCGGTTGAAACATTTGGGTCCGCAAGTTACTCAGCCACCTGTACAAGCACCACCTGTCGCTAGTGCAGCCCCTAGCGGGATGCACCCGGATAGAGTAAGGAGTTTTGGTGGCCAAGCAGCAGCGGCGGCGGCAAACATTCCACCGCCACACCAAGAAAACACACGTTCAAGACCAACTGCACCACCCCTCCAAACTCAAATTACGCCTCTTGGCCCCAAGTCTCAAAGTCAAAACAGTCCTGTTTCTAGAATGAATGGACCACCAACTGGACCTGCCTCCTCAAATGAGCGTGCCCCTAGGGGTGGAAGACAGCCAAATTTGATCAACAATATCAATCGTATGCTTGAAGAAACCAAACATCCACAAGGTCCAGAACGACGTGGAAGACGTCAAGGAGGCCAACCACAAACCCCGATTTCTGGTCCTCCTACACCAATTCTACCACCTCCCCCACCCCCACCGCCTGGTCCGCCCCCCACACAAGCTAGAGATTCTGGAAGAGACCTGATAAATCCTGCTCGTGCTGATCTCATTGGTAATCCTGCGTCAAGCAATGATGACCGCGGTCGCGGGGATCGGGGAGAACGTGGTTCAAGGAATGATCGATCGATGCGGAGTCGTCGAACTTCACCCAGTGATCGCAATAGGGATCAGAAACGCGGCGGCCCTCCAGAAGAGGAACGCTCATCCAGAGGTGAACACAGGAGTCGTGGAGGCGATAGAGAGCCGAGGGATCCTGATAGACACTCTAGAGGAGATCCTGGTGCAAGTAGAGACTTGATAGCCGGAAATGGAAGAGAAAGTGGACGTGGAGAACGAGAACATCGAGACAGGGATAGTAGTCGTCGGGAAAACCATGGAGGAGATCGCGATTCTCAACGTGATCAACATGATGTTAGCGCTGGTAGTGGCAATTGGCCAAATCCTCCTGAAAATAGAGGAGGCGACAGAGGTGATAGACGCAACCAGCGATCCGACAGACCTGATAGAGGCGACCGCGATGGAAGAGGTATGCGGGAAGATGGAAGTGGTGGCAGGAAGAGAAGAAGTGATGCCGATGGTTTGAGAGAAGGTGGTCATGATAAAAGACCCAGGAGATAGAGTAGCTTCTAAAACTTCAGTTCACATAGCAAAGAGGGAGCATTGTAAAGTATAAAATTATTCGAGGGCTATTTCACAAGGGTGGAAATGCATCGTATTGGGCGTTTCAAAGATCGCTTTCTTTTGCTTGACTTCAGTCCTCTCTTTCTCTTCTGTTAATACGTGGATCTCAATGATGTATGCATCATCCCACTTTATGATTCTTCTTCTCATGTGTATAATTTGGGAGAGTGAGGAGAGGTAGGATCAATAATGAATCCATATGACATGACTGATTGACTGGATGCAATATGAGTGTTGCTATGATATGACTTCTGTTTGATTTTACCCATGCAACACTTCATCATCTCCACCATGAAGTCTCATCTGACATTCCCCTACAAACTCCAACTCAGCATCCTTTATCCCCTTATAGATGCAATCCCATAAACTAGACCCCTCAACTCCCTTCCCGATTCTATTCCGTTCCCTATTCTATACCCTACAAATCCTTACACCCCAGTCCTCCGCTGCACCACATCATGTACGTTGGGCAGTTTTAGCACTTTGCTTGATGACTTCCTATCAGTGCGATACGAAAACCTCTAGCTTAAACCATTGTCGTGACTAGGTAGTATATGCATGATGGTTTTTGTCAATGGTTTTGGAAGAGGCATATGTCCTCTATGAAAGTTGATGTCCCGTCTCTTACCGTATTGCTTTTGCCCTATGGACATGCTGCTAGTGTCAACGCGACTTGTGCGTGATACAGTGGCAAAGTTTGCATCATATTCGAACCGATTTACCCACACGGCTGTGAAACCTACGATTACCGCCAGCCCAGCAAAAAATATGTCAAGACCGTATACAAGCCATAGGGTCATCACTTTGACATAACTCTCCAGCGTTGCGTGTGTGGCTTGCCGTAAACTCGCCGACAGTGGACTTCTGCAAAATCTACTGCATTAAAGTCGGGAGCCTGATCCTGCCAGTGGGTTTTTGTTCAAAAAGGTAGTTTTGAGTGAACTTGTGATATATGGAAGTAGATCGGCGGAAATTGTCATTTGAGGACGTGTCTTGCCCGTGTTTGAACAGTCATGACTTCGATTCATCGAGCCTGCTATGGTTGGAGGCCTAGGTTTCTCTTGCGTGACACTTGCTGTATTGTTATGCATTGCACTGGCAGATCCTCTGGTCGGCCTGCATGCCTGTGGTACAGATATATAACATTATGAATCGATGGCTGATTCATCTTCAGTTCGGCTGCCCAGTCTACCTTGTAGAGAACCAAAATGTAAATGAAGCTTTAGAACCCGCAATTGACTGACATTCACGTTCCATGTTCTGCCCCAGGGTATGTTGATGGGATATTAGAAGAGGTGGTTAACGTTCTAGAAAGCTAGATGAACCGATGTAGTCACGTTACCCACAAGGTTACCCCACATTTGAAGTCTCCACGTCGACCTCGACCTCGACCTCCATCCCCACCTCCCTCACCAACCATTCAACGACATGACCATCCCCCTTCTGCAAAAGGGCCTGGATCCGCAATACATACTCGAGCACTGTACAGCCGAACAACCGAATAGGCCTCTCGGCGCGAGTTCCTATTTTCCGTGCCAACCTTGTTCATCATGAAACGACTTCGATAAGCCCCTAAGGGCTATTCAGGACAATCATGAAGCACTTTGAAGATTGAACTTTCATAATGTTGCGAGTTCTCACTTGCCTGTGTTTCGGGAGTCATGGCCTATCGTTCTAGAAGCCCTATTAATATTGGCATAATTCTCTTGATGGTGCTTGTTTGCATTTACCTATACGATAAGCAGTCTGCAAATTTACCATCGTCAGTACTGCAATTCTCAGTCGACGGACATGAACCTTCTTCGGATATTCTTCAGTCTCTCTCTTTGACGGAGGAGCAATGTGCGGCAACTTTTCCAGGCTTGACGAAGGAGATCGATGATGCTGTCGCTCGAGGACCATTTCCTCTGAAGAGACAGCCGGATCACCATACCGGGCTTGTGCAAGGAAGAATAAAGGACGGAAAGGTTTTATTTGGTAACTCGAAAATTCAGGAAGCTAGCTGTATTGACTACCAGATCTAGGTATACATAATTTCTGCGGACCCGAACCCTTCTCGGAATATGCTTCAGGTTTGCTTCCTGTCATTTTTATGTGGCCTTCGTTCATGATCTGATGTTTCTGCCATAGGAGCGGAATTCTGTTCTGCATCAATTGTATCGTGCGGCTATGACCTCTCCGTCTCCTCTTCCAGACACTATCTTTGCACTCAACATACTCGATACTCCAATGAACAACTCTTGGGCGTTCTCAAGATCAAACAACCCCCATATCGAGAACGGGAATTATTGGGTTATGCCGCACTTTAGTTTTTGGTCATGGCCAATATCGTTTATCGGGACAATCGATGAGGCTTTGTCCAAGATTGAGCGCATAGAGAAAAATACACAGTGGACCGAGAAAATTGACAAGGCGATATGGAGAGGGACGGGATGGTTCAATACAGTCAGTAATAAAGACTTACGGCCGAGCCTAATTCTGAAGGGTAAAGAGAAGGAATGGGCAGATATAGAAGCTCTAGAGTGGAACACCAATGCTGAGAGTGCAGAAAATGCCATTGGTATAGAGGACTTTTGCAAGTACAAGTATATCATTTATACAGAGGTATGTAGAATGCTTTCCAGTGAAATTCTATGGCCTGATTGTTCGTTTTGGCATGTATCCTATTTATCATTGATACGGGCTATACGGTACATGGCTAAATCATGAACCTTTCCCATTCTTAGGGTATCACCTACTCCGGGCGTCTGCTCTTCCATCAGGCGTGTGCCTCCATCATCCTCACACCACCACCAACGTATCTTCTTCACAACACACATTTCATGCGTCCTATTTTCTCAACCTCATTTCTCCCGGAGCATGAGTCGTCTCCTGAGACATATGATAACTGGTCCACCCGTTGGCCCCAGACTTACGGGTCCAATGAAGCGAATATCATATTTGTCAAGCCTGATTGGTCAGACCTCGAAGAAACAATCATGTACCTACGAGACCATCCTGAGATAGCTACCGGTATTGCCAAGAGACAAAGAAAACTATTCACCAAATATTTGTCCCCAGCTTCCGAAACTTGCTATTGGAGGGCTCTTATCCGAGGGTGGAGTAAAGTTGCTGAGCCGTATTATGAGGATGGTGGTTGGGCACAATGGGATGCCGAGGGCGTAGAAAATGGTGAAGGGATGAGGTGGGAAACTTTTAGTTTGCTTGGGCAAGTATCTTAGCCCCTGTCAAGCTTGGTGTACTTCGGAGTTTAAGTATATTGACCTGATTCAATTCATATTCAAAAGAAAAACTTCCATATATGGTTTGAATTGTACCTGATTGCTGGAATTTAGAAGATGCATGGCCAAGATCTCGCTTGATCGTGTCGTTTTCATGTGAGATGATGCTTCATACAGTTCTGCAGACTTATAATCACTACTCATATTCAGTTGATACGATGTCAGATGACTTCTGATCAAAGTAGGATTCGAATCTGTGATACACCACTAGCGCCCGAACATCAAACTCCTACGGTATAAAGAAAAAGGTAAGATTACATCTCAAGAAACCACATACTAGTCTAAATCTTTCAAGACATAAATTGAAAGCGCCAACATGAAACTCCATTAAAGAGTAGGCACACAATATTCCTCATCATGCCGTCTCACCCGATCATAAAATCTCATCGGCATAGCCTCTCTATATGTCGGCGGCGGAGCATCATTCTCATCGAAATATTCAGGGGCAGGCCCGGGGGCTACTTGATCTTGCCGGACGAGATACGGAGTGCTATTCTGGTGTTGGTCTGTGTAGTCCAGTGCTCGATCTGGGTATGAGTTAGGGTAAATTGGTTCTTCATCGAGCTTAGACGACGTCAGGGAATTATCGGACGTAAGATTCATGTGTCGGACAGGGGGCGAAGAAAGTGGTTGTGGTGTATATGTCAATGATGCTTGTGATCTTTTTGACGGGAGGGACGTTTGGTCTTCGATATTATCTGCAATCATCAAATATAAAATATCAGTCTTCATCCCTATCCCTTTGATACCTTTGATCAAACTTTGATTTTGCTTTCCTGGTCCATTGATCATTCCTCTGGCTGTCCCTACTAAACTTGGCCTTCCGCCGCTAGAGATACCTCTTCCTCCACTCGCTTCGCCAACTGCTCCAAGCGCGGTGCTTAACAGTCGACCTCCTCTTCGTGAAGAATCACTACTGGAGCTTTCTCTGCGACGACGAGGCTTCTTGTCTCGTTTGCGATCTTGTCTATCTTGTTTGCGGGAATTTCTGTCGTCGGGAACACCGGTGAGTAGGCTCTTCAATCCACCGCCGTTACCGGGATGGTTTGGATCACCCCACCGGCTTTCGAAAGCTGGTATAGGACCAACGAGAGGAGAATCGGGATTTTGGTGCGCCTATCGTTGTAAGCGAGCGATTCTATTCTACCATAGGATGAATTTCACCTACAAATCTAGCCTGTGCCCTGCGGTCTCCGTAATCTGCGATGAAGTGGCCCATTTTCTTCAAGCCAGTCTGTTGCGCACGTCTATCATCTTCGGGATAGATAAGGGGGGCAGAAGCTGGAAGCTGGACTTGGCCCGGTGCTCCGGATGGGTCTCGCGTTTGATCGGGCTTGAACACTAAAACCATAGCAAAGAGACCATGTGGAATGAAAAGGTCTGAGTTGGCTCGGTCGAGAAAGGAGGAAGATCTATACAGACTTTCAGCTGATTACTGTTGGAGCAAGGGTCATTTACTACTCACTGTCTTTGCGTTTGATAACCTTTGGCAGCTCTTACTGCAATGGGGACAACCATGGACACAACCATCGGTGAAATACCAGGGGCAAAACCAACACCTTGTGCTGCAACGTTGATGGCATCGAGATATGGAGATGCCTGTGATTGATTTAGTATTTGGAGATTGTGCCTGGAAATTGATGCTTACTTTGTGAGCCTCATTAAAGTCGTCAATAAATTCTAAGAAAGCATGTTGATCTATGCCACAGTCTGCCAACTCTGGAGCGTACGCCCGGATAATACCACGACTCTGATTTTCTGGCCTTCTTTGTGGAAGTATTACAGGACAAGACAGTCCTCGAGCTGGTTGAACTCTATCATCTGGTAGCTCGTGAGCGTAGTAAGAAATATCGCGTTCGTATGTGCCCCTTGTTGGCTGGGCTCGAGGGCTTTCCGCCAAGTATCTTCGATAGTTTTCTTCTCTCTGCATGTCCGTACTTCTGCGATCCGAAAGATTGTTTTGATAATTTGCGTATACTTGAAGGTCTCGATATGCTTCGTCTTCGCTGCTAGGTTGATATACTTTCAGTGAAGTTTGACGTGAGGCTTTCATACGTTAGCATCATTTCAGACAGTATTAGATGGTACGCAAACCTTGAGATATATCTGTCGAAGATGGCCCAGGACTCCCGTCTCTAGCATAGGTCCTATTGCCTGAAGGTTGATAGGATGTCTTGGCTTCCATTGCAAGGCCTATACCCGAGCTGATGAGGCCAACTAGTTTCCCCATACTTTCGATGTATCTTGAAAATTGATGCACAGTACGAAAAAAATCTATCAATGTCAGATGAGTTGAGATATATCTGTGCTTGGAAGATATCTATATTATTTCGATTAGGACACAGTTAGCAGCTTTATACCCAAGTTCTCTATGTGCATCATGCTTCCATTTTTTGAGAATGCATAGACCAAAGGCGCAATAAATACCAAGACAGGAAAGATACAATGGAATGTAGCAAGAAGCGAAAATCTATCCGTGGCAAATGAAATGATACGCAACAGGATCATTTTTAGCAGTCTTGTTTCAGACATCGATATTCTTCGCTGCAGCACTCGCCAAAAGACATACCAGTTAGGGATTCGTAGCGCGATCGAATAAGTCCAACTACAGTGTTGCCATTGTGGGAACGGCGGCTTTGTGTAACTTAACCACGCTACTCACTGGTTACCTTGTTTGGCAATAATAATCGCTTACTCTGATGCCTTGCTAATAACTTTTCTATCATTCAGCTTTTTTTTCGTCATTTCCCCGGAATTAAATAGAAAAAGGCACATACAGTGCGAAGTTCATCTTGCTTTTGTAGAGAAGTTGAGCACAGAAGTGTTTCAGTAGCAAAGCAAGTGAGGTTGTGAAAACTGGAAAACACGCAGCTTGAAATATATTTCAATTATATTGCGAAGTGACATAAAAAACCAATACAGTCATTGCTATCAGGCGATTTAGATAGATCAGGTTGAACATGACCAGATATTAAAACCCCAGGGAAAAGCGACAGGTAATAAGATCATATGAGCTGGTCAAGTCACTACTGGCACAAAACTCTTCATCATTCGTAAATTAGAATTCTGCACTCAGATGAAAACCAAAATCTATACAGCCGTATATGTCAAATCTGGCGTCATTAAACTCGCGAGCAAATACAGAGTGACTACAGCATATTCTTCGATTATAGCCTGAAACAACATAGTCCACGATGATACTTCAAGCATGGAGGATGATTGAATAGAATAACCAAAATTTCCAGAAGATAGGTAGGTGCTATCACCTTATGTTAGGCCACCCTTTAGTCTGGCGCTCATCACATAGCTTTGACTTACGCCCTAGAAAGCAGGCCATACGTAGCCAGGAATAGAGGTTATATTGCCACCGACTGTAGAATGATGAATTATTTCATATCATTAGCGTTCAAAGGGTTATGCATGCTTGGAAGCCTAAAGAAAGCACCGACAATTCGGATCATAGAGAAGAATCCAAGTTAGACGCAGCCAATCTTCTTCTAGAGTCCTCGAGAGAAGATCACAAAACTCGCGATTGGTAAAGCAAGATTTTGAATGAACACCAGAACAAAACTAGCCGCGTTATCCTTTCATATACTTTAGGGGAACGCGCTAGAGGGTATTCTCGCCGGAGCATCCGTAAGGAAAGTAATGCCGATTAAAAACCCGTCTTTCCCATGATTGAGAATTCAATAACATGCATTAGTTGCCCCATTACAAGGCTGATAGATTGATGAAAAAGGCGAGCTTAACATAGGAAGTGATGAGTAGCACTAATGGTGAAGGAAAACTTGACAACAGATGTATGTACGAGGATGTTCTCTATGTACGAGTACTATCACTTCCCCTCGCTTTCAGAATGGGACCAAGAGCAAGTACTGATAGGAATACCTCGTCGGTCGAGATCCATTCAATTGAGACAACTTTGTCCATTCAACTGGGATTGTAGACGGAAGATTGATTGTCGAACAAGAAACCGGTGCCGACTCAGGATTTGGCAGCTGAAGTGCAGGTGGTAATGTGGTGTGGTGGTGCAACTGGTGGTGCAGCAGGTGGCATAAACTAAATGGGCTGAGTAATCAATGCACTACGCTGCGAATACCCGAAAAGGAAAGGCTTATGATTACATAAGGTTGATCAGTAACCTTACTGGTACCTCTGCCAGTGCTCCAACACTCGTAGCTATCTCATGAAAGACCAACCGATCAAATGTCCCGGGTCTTCCATAAGGCATTCAAAGTTTCCAGGAACAATCAAGATTTGGTTGTATTGCCGATCTTCTATAGAAAGATGGCCAGGCAAAGGAACCTCAAAAGTTGGCTTAGTAGCCACATCATATTGAAAGGTTTCAGTTCAACCATAGAGTATACCCTTGCCATGGATGAAGGCGACAGTGATACCGGTAACAACCTCAATCCATTCGTTCTCATGGCTTCGTGTAATCAATGCTTATCCCAAACACCCCTACAAGATTTGAGTCTGTGGAATGCCTGGCGTTTCTTCCAACACTCTATATAAAGAGAGCCTTAAACTCCGTAGTTTCCTTAAACGCTATTGACCTCAGCAATTTCGCGAAATGGTTTTTTGTGGTAAGCCAAGTAAAGCTTGCGCCGAATGCAGGCTTCGGAGGACCAAGGTGAGTAAGAGCTTCGCAGATGCATCAACCCAGTCGCTGACTTGTTTAGTGTGACACTCTGACACCATCATGTTCACAATGCATTCGTGCTGGCCGTCCCTGCACAGGGTACAGAACTGAAGCAGATATGATGTTCCGCGATCAAACGCAACACTACGCAAAAAAAAGCCGAGCTCAAAATGAATCTCGAATGGTGGTATCCGGAAGGAGAACTAGAGCATCTAATGCTGCACCAGAGATTCCCATAGGTCCTGAATTGATGGATGAACCAATGGTGCAGCAGCAGCTTGTGACACAGACTACTCCATTCACACTCGAACTTTCTACTTCTGCAGCTGAGCAAGCGACCTGTTATTTCTTTCGAAATTATGTTCTGGAAGATAAGTCAACGAGTGGTAGCTTCCAATACCTTCATGATATCTATGGTAACGAATTGATCGGCCCCGCTTTGGCTGATAGCATCGAATCCCTTGGTATGGTTGGTTTGGCAAACTTTTGGAAATCTCCAGACTTCCAGTTTTGCGCTCACAAAAAGTATAATTCAGCCTTAAGGCTTGTCAGTTCGCGTCTGAGAAATGAAGATGAAGCACGTGCAGACCAAACCCTTGTGGCAGTGATGCTGTTGGGACTTTATGAAGTAGGTCCGCGAGACGAAAGTTAAGCCTCATAGTACTAATTATTTTCACAGACAAACACATGCACCGGTCCTCAATCAATGCAGTCCTGGACTAAGCATATCATTGGAGCCTCCTCACTTATGCAATTGAGAGGGAAGCAGTGCCTTGAAACACCCATAGGCCGCAATCTATTTCTTCACCTTAGGGCTCAAGTCGTACACCATCCCCTGCCTTGATGTTTAAATTATTCTAAAGACTTCTCCAGATCACAAATTGCATACAGCGTCACGTTGCTATCCCGGCTGTCATCCGAGATTGGTCAAGATATACACTCCAGTTCCAATCGCCAAACGATGCCCATGCTACAATCCTATCAGAACAAATAATGAAATTCTGCGATTTACGTGCGACAATGACTTGTTTTCACGATTACAGCAATGCGAAAAACATCATTACGAATTCTCTTGCAATTGACGCAAAGCTTGTAGAATGGACTCGTAACTATCCGTCTGATTGTATGTTCTACAAAACGATTACCTTGAGGCAACGGTCTGATGATGTTTTCTCAGATCATTATCATATTTATGATAGTATCTGGGCAGCCGCTCTCTGGAACCACTATCGATGTGTCCGAATCCTTATAAATGAGGTTGTATATGTGCAGCTGGCGCATCTTAAGAATGCTCAACCTGAACTATTCGTCTTGGAGCCCAGAAGCCCTATCTTTGCTGAATCCCAATTGGAAGCATCGATCACGACCGTTATTCAACTTTCGCATGATATATGTGCTAGCGTCCCGTTTATGCTCGGATACAAGGATGGACTAGAAGTTACGCTAAACAGTGCTAAGGCTATTAGTGGTAATTTATTGTTATGGCCACTTTATACGGCAGCCTGTACTCCCGTGGTCTCAGATATCATGTGCCACTGGGTAGCTGGGAGACTGAGAATAATCTCAGATGTAATGGGGATCAAGCAAGCTGCCCCACTATCACATATCCTGATAAAAAGAAAGGATTTGTTGGCCTGGGAACTTGAAGATGTTGAGAGAGGAACGCCGCCAAAATATGAAAATTGGACCCATGGACAATTGATGGAGTTAACTTGAGCCAACACGAACCTTTTACTGGCATATATACCAAAGAACGATGCAGCTTGTAACAATTGAAAATTTTCCATTTCTGGGGAGCATATATATGCTGCCCCCTTCATTTTCTGCCGAAAAGTGTGCCTTGAAAAGAGGTTAGCTTGGAGGAAGATGCATGTTTGAACCAGAGAGTTTTTAACAGTAATGGAACAAGGATTCTGGACTCCTGGACATAATTGTATCCTCTTGATTCTAATCCAACTCAAAGATTAGGAGGAACTCCACAAGTCGAAGAATGACCGTTTTACTGCGATCAACAAAAAGGAGCATACAACCTCGGAGTTACATTTCATATCAGCCTTCAAGCCGCTTCGATCTTGGATCGAAACGACAAGATTTCATCCTAGGCTTTGCAACCTTTATTAAGCTCCCTTGCGATAGATCCCCTCTGAGCAATATGCAACATGAAGAATTCTCGTTTCCAGGTGCGAATTCTCGGCCTTAATAGGATGTTTTGACCTATTCGTCTTTTCAATGGCCACCTTCCCCCAACAAGACAAACTTCTTCAACTGAGAATAATAGGTATTCATATAGAAAACAAACACAATATTGAACGAAAATAACATCAATGCGAAATATAGATTCGTTCTTCTTGGGACCCATCCTTCTGCAACCATAAAGTCCTAAGGAAATAAACTCTCGAAAACGGGAAACATCTACCACAGCGGCCTCGGTACCCCCCTTCCTCCGGCAATATAATTTCCGCAGTGAGGAGTCAAGAAGTAGATGTCATAGCATCGACAATATTCAAAAGAATAGTAATACCATATGCATTTGGTCAGTCGTGTAAGAAGCGACGGATATAAGTAGCAATGTAAGGCATCTTTAATCGGTTGAGCCGTAACAAAATATTCAGTCATCTTTTTCCCACCGATAAGTTCCACGTTGGTGATTTTAAGAATGACATCTTCACGTTTCAGGTAGGATTATACGGCTTCTTGTATGCTGGATGAGCTTTTTGATCATTGTAGCGGCATGGTCATAAACTTGATCGCCT
The DNA here is from genome assembly GCA_002162555.1 of Monilinia aucupariae. Classification (NCBI taxonomy): domain Eukaryota; kingdom Fungi; phylum Ascomycota; class Leotiomycetes; order Helotiales; family Sclerotiniaceae; genus Monilinia; species Monilinia aucupariae. The sequence continues at coordinate 867,329 of NGKF01000004.1, forward strand.
CCAATGTCCAATGCTAATGCCGTATCATCATTTCGTTGCGATCCTTGAGTATGTGAAAAGCCAGGAGGGGAAGTCGTAAGACTGGAGCGTTCTCATTCTGGGGATGGAGAGGAAGGTTTATCTACGCAGGGCATTTCAACCTGGACAAAGCTTCGTGGGCCATTTTTCCATTAATTGACGACGGGTGTTCTTAGATATGTGGTAGCTGGTTTCTCTTGAGAGCCTCAGTGATGTCCAAACAATTTCAGACGCGGTGTGGTTCTCGCAAGTGAAATTTTGAATAATTAGCGTGGCAATGTTGTAGCATCGAGGCTTGAAAAATGCCAATCCCAAGCGCGTATTGAATTTGCAACAGGTCCGAAATTCGATGGTGGATTTTATCAGCGTCGATTTCACTATAATAGTCACCAGTGAGTCTGGGAGTGTACCTTGAGAGACTATTGCGTCATGTCAGCGTTCCATGTATTGGGCAGAGTCCAAGGGTCTTGCTATTAGACAGTATCATCAGATTCATAGCTTATATCAAAATCCCCTCCTCGTTTTCATCTAAAACCCTTCTTCCCCACACTATCGTGTAAATTCACGACGTCTTTCTTTGCAGCATATTGGGATTGGACCTTTCTGCGCAGTTGATCAGCGTGGTGAGATTGAAGGCGTTTAGGTTTGCTTTGATACCCGGAGTAAATCAGCTACCATATGCGAGCCATTTTGCTCATTCACTTCGAGTGCAGCAATCACAAAATCCAACGTAATCCCGAGGTTTGATAGGCGATGATTACACATAATACAGTGGGTTAGCCTTTGTCTAACACGACTACAAAATTCCAAACAAACAATGGGTTGAGCGATGAGTAAAGATCGTTTGTGAAACTAACCAGATACCTCCTCCATTTCAACGATCTGAAGCGTCCCACAGGTTCTTAATAAGATAGGTGAGGATTCAATCCTGGTGTTCTGCAGATTTTCATCATATGATGACAAGGAATCCCAAGTTCGAGTGAACAATTTATGTTTTACGCCATAGAAGCCAAGTCATACTCTTAACCTTTAGTCAGCTTGCATGCAGAGACCATGATTTATGATACGGCCGGGAGTTGCTTCAACCGGGGAATTGTTTCAGCTGGAGACTTGTGAGGCTCATAGGATATAAACATTTGAGATTCCCGGAGCCATCATCATGGGATAACTCTTTGCCTTCAATCACTGGTATTACCCAAACTGCAAGATGGTTGCTGCTTTCGAAAAACAAGTTCCTGAACCTTCGAAATTTGATCAATCGCGCTTTTTGAATGATATCCGAAATCTCTCAGCTGCAATCAACGCACCATATTCCGAGTCTAAAACTTTAAATGTCCTTTCCGTCTTCTCCCAATACTTCCACAATGGTGTTGTCCTATGGCGTGCTACGGATCGATCGGGCGACGCTTTGAACTATCGTTTCTATTCGCGGGAACCGACAGATACTGTCTCGATCGCTGCATCTGCTGGACTCTTATCCCCAGATATTTTGAATACATTGGGGAAGTTAGTTACGTCCTGGAGTTCGATGTATGATGAGATTCCTGAACAATCGTGTGGCTTCGACGCTGAGAATGGGTTAGTGAAAGCGTGGGTTTATATGGGTGGCATGAGACCTTTAGTCGATATCTTAGGTGCTGATGGTGTACCGGATAATGTGAGACAGCATAAGTCGAGATTTGAACAACTGGGTCTGCAGGAAGTGAGGCATGTGGCTGTGGATTACCAAAAAAGAACCGTGAATTTATATTTCCGAGCCAAAGGACCCGTATCATCCGAGCAAGCTACATCATTTAATGCATTGGCTGGCGCGGAAGCCCCGAGTGAACTCCAGTTTGAAGAGATGAAAGAAACCTTAAACGGAGTGGGATATACGTTTGCGGTTACAATCGAGATTGAGACGGGAAACATAGAGAGGGTGGGATACTATGCGTTGAAATTGCCCCCAAGGGGAACGAAGAAATGGCCTGAGATTAACGAACAGCTGGAAGACTTTGTACGGTCAGCCCCTAGTTATGATAGGGAAGAGATGAACGCTGTGGCTTGGAGCTTCGGAGGCAAGAAGAAGTATATCAAGTTCGAGAGGAGTTATTGCGGAGAATTGGTGCCTTTAATTAAGAAGTGGGGAACGACGTTGAGTTCATGACGGCGGCCGTGAAGTATGAGAATCTGGATTCAAAGGGTTTGGCAGTGTTGATAGATTAAGATTTGCAGACAAAGTTTCTGTTATATATCTATATCTGAACATTTATCACTATTTATCGCAATGGATCCCCCTTTCGCTTAAAATGGAGCTTTTGGGGGGTTGAAGCGAGAATATGTGAATCTGCTTTGATTAAATGGCCTTTGGACTCCGACTACGATCGAGTGAGTTTTGCAGCAAAAGGAAATGCATTGTGAAAGCAGCTGGAAAGGTAATTTTTTGAAAAAGATTCCCACAGTAGTTAAGGAGCTTTCGTGTGTTTGTGTTGAGTATTAGCAACTTCGAAGCTACTCGCTGGGAATGGAACCGTCAGCCTTATAATGAATGTTTCAAAAGTGATGCCAATTTAGAAGTGAAAACGGCTTCTTGATAATGGCTCGAAATATCTCCCTTCGAAGGCCAAGTACTAAGTCTCGGCAGCATGCAGACCTTGGGGTAGGCCAGCTTTCAATCCTCTTATGCATCTTGGATCGATAGATATTCAGAGGCGGGTTATTTTGCCACATCTGAAGCTTCTTATAGCTATTTGGAGAACTCATTCAACCGATTGCGAGAGGTAGCACCGCTAGACTTACCCCCTTCACCAAGAGTATTGGAGAGTATAACCAAAGCACTATCGATCCGAGCTGCCAACTGCTTGCTGCTGCATGTGAAAGGAATAAAATTTGTTTGCTTCAAAGTGCGAAAATGCTTGGAACTATCCACGCAGATGATGAAGATAGTAAGTATGGCTCTGAACTCCCAGAACTTAGATAGACACCTACCCACCCAGCCATTGCCTTGATCTTGACTGTACCATTGAATCCGCACCGATGATGTTTTGCGATACTCGTAAATCTTACATGTACTTCGTAATTACATCCACGATAAACTCATTGATTACATAAGAACATTGAAGCTGTGACCAACCTCACGGGTTATTCCGTTGGCCGAAGACACCAAAAGCGAAGCTTAAGCTTCTACAAAGTATTGAATGAATACCTAGTTGCCGCGTCAAGGATGACAACCTAGAGACTTACAAACAACTCCTCAACTCCTCAACTTCTCATCAATTTCACGCCACAACCTCCATTTACCGTCTTTTTTGTACTTGTTGGTTTGATTTGATACCCCCACAACTCAATAGACTTCTCGTCTTTCATCATGTCGGACGCACCCATTCGTAAACCTGACAAGGATTTCTCCAAAGAGGTTGATAAACAGCTTCCAGAAGCTGAGCAGCTTGCACAGGTATACCTTCTATTGTAATTGGAATCATCTGCGAGCTTAGCTAATTTATTTTACTCCGCCAGACAAATGTTCAAGGTGCTATCGAGAAGCTTACGGCGTTGGAGAAACAAACCAGACAGGTCAGCTCCAAAGACTTCACGTATCGGCGCACACCTTTTAACATTCTCAACAGGCATCAGATCTTGCATCAACATCTCGGATCCTAGTCGGAATTGTCACTATTTGCAAAAATGCTAGCGATTGGAGTTTATTGAATGAACAAGTTCTGTTATTATCGAAGAAACATGGCCAACTTAAACAAGCTACAACAAAGATGGTACAGGTGGTTATGGAGTTTTTGGATTCGACACCAAATCTCGAAACGAAGCTTACCGTCATTGAGACACTGCGAACGGTGACAGAGGGAAAGATATTCGTCGAAGTCGAGCGTGCCCGGGTTACTAGAATTCTTTCCGATATCAAGAAGGAACAAGGTGATCTTAAATCTGCAACAGACATCTTGTGTGAATTGCAAGTAGAGACATTTGGATCCATGGAGAGGAGAGAAAAGACGGAGTTCATCTTAGCACAGGTCGCATTATGTATAGAGAATAACGACTGGACACAAGCTGGAATTTTGAGTCGGAAGATCAGCACCAAATATTTGTCAAGAAAGCCAAAGAAGACACCGGAGCAATTAGTGAAGGAGGCGGAGGATCGAGAGAAAAGAAGAAAGAAGGGAGAGGATGTTCCAGAGCCAAAAGAGGATGATGTTACTGATCTCAAGCTGAGATACTACGAGCAACAAATCACTTTGGCGAAGCATGATGACAAGTATCTTGATGCTTGCAAGCATTATAGACAAGTTCTGGATACGGAGGCTGTCGAAGAGGATCCACAAAAGCTTCATTCAGTATGTTTGATCCTTTCACCAACCTTCAAGAAGAAGCTAATATTCGCAGGTCCTGCAAAGAATCATCTACTACGTCATCTTAGCTCCTTACGACAACGAACAATCTGATCTTCTCCACCGCGTACACAAAGATACTCGTAACAGCCAAGTTTCACTTGATGCTCAACTCCTCAAGTTATTCACAGTTCCGGAACTTATGCGATGGCCCGAAGTTTCAAAAATATTTGGACCTCACCTCTGTGGCACCGATGTTTTCGATGTCTCCAAAGGTCAATCGGCTGACGTTAAGGCGAATAAACGCTGGGAAGATTTACGCAAACGTGTAATTGAACACAACGTTAGAGTTGTTGCCAAGTACTACACTCGAATTCAAATGCCCCGATTGACTCAACTCCTCGATTTGACTGAAGACGAGACAGAGAAATATATCAGTGAGTTGGTCACTGCGAAGACAGTTTTCGCCAAGATTGATAGACCTGCTCGCATCGTGAACTTTGCTAAGCCAAGAGATGCCGATGATGTCCTCAATGAGTGGAGTGGAAATATGAAGAGCTTGTTGGGATTATTGGAGAGAATTGATCATTTGATCACCAAGGAGGAAATGATGGCTAGAATTCAACCAATCACGAGTTCAAATGCTGGAAAGGTTGAGGCTGATTGATCTTTTCTATTCTATGCATTAATGATACCTACCGATTTGTACAATTAGTCTAGATTCTAAATGACCTGAATCCGTTATGCCCGTCTCTATGTATCTATTTATACGACTCTATTTGATCGAAAATATATTGCCCCTCGATATGTTGACCTCATCCCTTGCTAGAATGGCACATCCATATCTTCCACGCTTTCCTCCACAACCGGCTTCTTCTCTTCCAAACACTTAACCATAAACCCCACAGCCACATTCCCAAACTCCTTCCCCATGGGCACAAAATGACCTCCCGGATGATAACATACCTCCCTCGTCTCCTTCTCACTCGCCTCTACCAGCGCCGTACTCCTCGACTCCTCTACCACCGAATCCAAACTCCCAATCACATGCAATATGCGCGTTTTCAGAGGCGGGTCAAAAAATGCCTGGTATCCTTCATACGGCGCATAGAAGCCGGAATACGCAATGCAGAACTTGAGGGGGGGGTGGTGCAGTTGCGATTTCAGGCCGCGGAATGACGAGGGGTAGGGGAGTGCCGTGGCGGGCGCACGGGTCTGTTGGTGTTCAAATGCGCTCTCGCGGTTGGGTTCTAGCAGGGAGGCCACGAGGTACGCGGCGCATGCGCCTTGGGAAAATCCTATCACGCCGTCGATCCCGCCGGCGGCGTGGATCGTGTGCGCGATGGTTTCGAGACCGCGTTCGATTCCCGTGTACCGCGCACCTCCGGTTTCGCGCTTCCACCACCCGAAGGCGTCGGTGGGGGTGGCGGAGGGGTCGATAGAGGGCGTGTAGCCTGGGATGTCGGCTGGGAGTAGGGGGATGGGGGCGGTTGGGTAGAGGAGTTGGATTCCGCCGGGATAGATTGGGTGGGATGGGGGGAATTGTCGGGTTAGGAGCTTGGTTAGGGCTTTGGTTTTGGAGTTGAAGGTTGGGCCGGATTGGGTGTAGCCTAGGGGTGGGAGAATGTTAGAATGCATGCCGTCCGTAGAGAACGGGAGGGAGGATATAGAAGTATGCATACCATGTAGCATTAGAATCTTAAGCTTCCTGGGACCAGACTCCGCGGGGCTCGTTGTTGTCGTTGTTGTGCCATTGGATGTTCCGTTTGGAGATCCATTTTGCGTAGACATGCTTCTAGTATTTGGAATAGTTCTGTGGGATTGCGAATGTGAGAATGAGTTTACTATGAATTTGGCAGATGGCACGAGAATAATTCTATGAATTTGAGAGGAGAGAGACGCAAAAGGAATATTAATAGACATGGTGCATTTTTGGGAGAATATGTTATCGATGGAGATAACATGACAAACTTTGGTCAGCCTTACGCTAGACTAATTTTGTGCCGGCGAGGTTGTCGAATGGAGGGGATTAGATTAATGGTAAGTAGATTGGTGATAAATTTACCCGAGTACAGTCCTCCTCTTCCTATGTGGGAATTTGATACTTCACCTATATTGACATTGATATGGATACTGAAAAGATGGATATGTTCGTTTTAATTGAATGTGTATGTATTATGCGCGGCGTGAAGATCAATTCTATATTGATCGTTACCTAATAAATATTAGTAACGTTTTATAAACTAATGATTAAACTAGATCACGTGTAATACCCTTTTCACAAGCACCCCCAGTTCATAATATAAGCCCCACAAATAAAGCAAAGCCAAAGCATTTATATTCGCTAATTATCTATTTAAATTTATTGTTGTTCGAAGTTCCAAAAAATATTGTTCTTTGATCTTTATCCTATATTTTTTTTGACATCAGTTTCGTTAATATTCTTTGTAATAGTATTAATAATCTTCTTCGTAACAATATTAATAATCTTCTCCGAGATATTAGTTTCCTCCGTAACATTAGTTTCCTCTATAACAATATCAACAATCTTCTTTGTAATATCAATCTTCTTTGTAATAATATCAACAATTTTCTTCGAGATACCAATCTCCTTCAATGCTTTTTTACTCCACGTATTACCTGCGTTCTTTACACTTTTATTTCACGTATCGCCCGCGTTCTCCGCACCTTTACTCCATTGGTCGCTTACGTTCTCTACACTTTTACCTTATTGATTGTCTGTATTCTTTTCGCTTTTATTTTATTTTGAGGCCGGGGTAAAGGTATTAATAGCTTTTCCCTACAAAGAGCTAATTGATGCATTGATGGCAACTTTCTCCTTAAATCGGGCTTTGATATTATACTCATTAACCTTTGCAAAGTATTGAATTTTTGCACCTTCAATATTGTTGATATTTTTGTTAATGGTTTTAATTTTAGTATAAACATAAAAATAAATGAATAGATTAGCAAAGCTTTTTATAATAAAGGTAATTCGAATATATACTTTATATTGTTTAATAATAATGAAAGTATTGGTAATATTGGAAAAGGCGTTATTAGTTAATTTAAAGTTATAAATATTATCAATACAAATATAGAAAGCTTTAACTCGGGTATACATTATAGAATTTCGGCCAAAGTTGTTAATAAATCCTATAATCGTAATCCGAACCGGGTTAACGAATACAATAAAGGTAGAGTTTCCTTGGATCGAATTAATAAAATGGATTTTGATTTGATTGTAGCTTTTGCTAAAGTGAATTTCAACTAATTTGCTAAACGTATAGCGATAAACTTTGATTTAGGCTATGTAATGAGTGATAATTCCAATATAGATAATTGGGATTTGATTATTAACTAATACTTTTATAATATTAATAATAACTATTGCAAAAGTAAGATTAAGTTAAGATTTAGTAATGTTATTTATGATTTCGAGCAAATCAAAAGCTTTTATATAAAGATATAGAATAATTACAAAGAAATCGAAAAAAATAGCTTATAATCCGTTTACTATTAATTCGTATATAAAGAATTGAATTAGATCTATGATTTGAGCCAAATTCATTAATCGAGAATTATAAAACAACGCCGATGGGATAGTTATAATACCGGAGTAATCATAACGTTATTAATATAATTTAGCGATAGGCTAATAAGCGGATTGGAAGTAAATAAGAATGTTTTGATTTAGTTTAAAAATATATCCTTGGGATCCGATAATATATTAAATATTAAGGTTCAATTAATAATCGTTTTTAATCAAAATCAATTTGTTGATATCGGTTTGTATTAAAGGGAAGATTGTTGAAAAGAAATCTATAAGACTAGTTTCGTTTATAATAATAATATAAATTTGTTTATATAATTTAATGAACACGCGATTGTCTATTTGGGATAGGGTTATAATAATAATATCTATAGTTTTTTTAGCAAATCGAAAAACTATAGACAAAGCTACTTTTTTAAGAAAATAAACATTTTCGGATTCTATATAGAAAAAGCTTTCAATTTTATATCAAGAATATAATTGGAATATATAAGCTAGGTCCGGGTGAGTTTTGATTAGTTCAAAAGTTCGAATTATTATACTTTGTTTAAGAAGCCGATAATAAGTATTTCGGATATTATTTTCCTTAAGGATTATTTATTGATTAATGAAGATGATTATAGCATTAGCTATAAAGATTTTTACCAATTGTTGAATGTATTAATTGTTGATATTTAAAGATTCTAAAAAGAGAAGGCTGTTATAAATATTAAGGTCGTCGAAATTTCCGATCAATTTTTTCTTTAAGAAAATCTTTGCTAATTTATCCATAATTATTATCTTTTTAATTAAGGATTTAGTATACTCGATTTGATAAATTCGGTTTTTATTTTATTAATGAGTAGTATATGATTTGATCTTCTTTTTCTTTTTAGTAAGTCCATTATCGTTCTCGTTCTCATTGTTATCCTTCATCTTAATAATAAGGGTTAAGGGTTCATCAATAAACGAAGTTGAGGATTTATTAACAATAAAAACAAAAGATTCATTATTAGCAGTATCCAAAAGTTCATTTTCGAATTAAACAATTTGAATAATGAAGGTTGCTTTGGTATTAGATTTGTATAGCTCTTCGTTCACTATTGCTTTAGATTAACAATTTGCTTAACTAATCAAATAGATAGTTTTAATGATATCGGCGTATTAGCGTATAATGATTTGGTGTTCGCATTATTCCTTAAGCTAAGATTGGTTTTTTTTAATAATCCGCAAAACGTTAACGATAGCTTTAACAATAATATTATATGGCTGGTTTATTAAAACAATAACCAAAATGGGTAAACCTGGATCAATATATAGTATAACAACAATAAAATAACTAATAAAAGTTGTTTTACCAATACCCGGGTAACCAATTATTATTGTTATTATGTAATCCTAAATATTGATTGGTATAGTTTTGAAATATTCGATTGTTTTATATTAATCATCTTTAGTAAAAGAATTGAAGAAACGATCATTATTATCACCAATAAGATTGTCTTTATCGTAAATATAATAATTGTTTATAATTATAATTTTGGCCTATACTTTGATATTATTTGATTTAAGTTGAATCTCTTCGCCTTTTTTGTTTAGATTAAGGTTATAGCGGTTTTTATGGATAAAATTGTTAAAACCATCGATAAGTTGTTTTTCGTAATGCTTATTGTAATTGTAAATAAAAACTATTTGGAATAGGATAATCTTATTAAAAGCAATTTAATATTTTTTTGCAGTATTTAGGATTTCTTGGATGACCGAGAATTTAATTGTTACCAATTTCCGAAATTGATGCTTTTATTCGAGAGTAATGTTAAATAGCAAATCCTATTACAAACAGGTTATTATACTAATGATTTTCGTCTAGACCATTTATTCAAAAAGTTTAAAAATAACCAAATCCCATTCTTCGGCTCGAATGGATTAAGATATATACAAATCAACTTTAAAATGATTATCAACTTCAAATTTAATATTAATTCTTTTTGGAAGAAGAAAGTAAATCAAATAAATAAGATTTTTAACAAACTTTATAGTTTGCAATATACAAACCGTATTATTCAAAACGATCATTTTGCGTTTTTGTTTTTCAAATTCTAGTTTTAAATCTATTGTTAAATATATATTTATATTTTCTTTATCGATGTATGATTTTTGCTTAGTAATGTTTAAGGTTGAACAGAGTAATACCAGCTTGAAACTAGCTTTAATGTTGAGGGTAAGGATATTAAGGTTGATCGCGAAATTCTGTAAAAGCAAACTTTGGAAAGGGTTTCCTTGAATTAACTTTAAACGTATAACCCGAAAATATTTATATATAGTTGCTTTCAACCCTATCTTATGATTCACAATGTAGATTGGAAAAGTAAATCTTTTAAGTTTAAAAAAAAGTTGAAGAAAAATGATTATATATTGATTATTGGGAATAAAGTATATTAGTTTATTATAGAAATTCTTGGTTTGAACTTTGTTAGTATTAGCTATTTTTATGTTTTAAAAATGTATATCTTGAAAAGATTTCTTGAATATCTTAGATTGCTTTATAATAGCAAGCAAATCCATAATAATGCGTTCTGTAACAAGGATTATATTTGCAATTAAAAGATACTTAGTTTTAGCTTTCTTATTATTTTCGTTATCGATAAATAGATTAAGATTACGAAAATTGTTATAATATATTTTTGTCACGAGTAAACTGTTACGGTGTTATACCGCTGCGTACATATACCTAGTATATATACCCAATTAGCCATATGTTCGATA
>NGKF01000004.1:879449-906645 GCA_002162555.1 Monilinia aucupariae
TTTTGATTGATAACAATGCTTTGTTTGTAATATATTTATAGCTATCCTTTATTTGAAGGTAAGGAAAAAGAAAAATAATTTTCTATTGAATAGTATTTATAAAAATAAATATGATTTAGTTTAATATATGGTTTTAACATTTGCTATAATGCTATGCGATAGCAAATGGGTATAGGATATTGCCAAAATTGTCAAAATTTGTTAGTTTAATATTATTCCGGATATTAACATTGATTTTCATTTTCTTTAATTCGAAGAAATTAATACCATCTGGTATTAGTTTATAAATAAGTGAGTTAGATTAATATATCGATTGCTAGGCTGCTTTGCGTACTTTATTGCTTTTATATCGAAATCTATGTTTATTGTATTTACCATATACTTTGGGTTAGTAAGGTATAAAGGGAATTTGGTGAAATCCAAGTTTTTGGTGTAAGGCATATAGATTTTGAGATTATTAAAATGATACTTTTTATTTAATCCATCTTTGTAAACGTTTGTAATTAGAGTCGAAATATTCGATACTATATTTACCACTATTTTTGGTTTTAATTATCTTGATTTCAATTTCTTGCTATAGTACTTATCCAATTTGTAGTATCGTACAAGTACTAAATCGCCTGGTTTGGGTTTTGTTTATTGTAGATTTCGCAATACTATTATCTTCTTATATAATACTACAATTGATTTAACAATTTTATTTTTTTCTTTATTTCGATGTTCTTACAAAAATGCTTAATGTTCTTTTAATGTTTTGTTCAACTTTTCAAGATAATTTAATAACTTATTTTGAATTTCGATATAAATCGTTTATTTTTCTTTTAACTTTGGTTTTTTCAATTATATTGGTATATATTCCAATATTATATTAGTTGGTGAAAATTTATATATACGGACAAGGCGGGTATTGATTGTTAATAGTATTTCGCTTAACGTATGGTTCCAAAATGCTGTTAACTTTGAACTTTGCTCGATTACTCATTTTCGTAATTGTAAAGCTATTATCTAAATCGTTTGTTTTATTAATCTTATACTCTTTGGGTTAAAGATTAGGGCAAATATTAGATTAGTATTATAAAATTCGAATAGTATTGTAATATTGTAATTAGCGAAATGTAATCTATTATTTATATAGCTATATAAGGGCCATTCGAAAATTGAGGTTAAATGGGTTATTTATATATCGTATATTGATTCTTTGGTAATTGTTATATACGTTTTTGCGAATACTATTTTTGTAAAATAATTCATTACAATTAAGATATATTTTTCTTTGCTATTGTTTATAGGATTAATAAGCCTTAAGAAATCTATATTAATTATTATTTATGGTTCGAACTTTATAATAGGGTGTATTCTGTAGCTTTTTCTTTTTGGGCCTATTCGTTGGTATATATTATAAATAAAGCGATACGTTTTTAGATCCTTTACTTGTATGGGTTAATAAAACTAATTTTGCAATTTATGAAGAAAAAGTGCTATACTAAAATAACCATGTATGTTATGGATTCATTTCAATATTATTGGTATTTCATTTTCGATAATACATTTCGCAAAACGAGGTAATAAAAATCGTTCGCGGTATATTAAGTTATTATTTGATAAATGAAATCTAATGGCTTGCTTTTTTATTTGGCGTTTTTTGGATTGCTTAAAATATTTAATCCTATTTTCACCTTTTTCTAAAAAGCAAATGATAGGATCGTAAACTAGATGGTTTCGAAACTTTTCGAATTGGTCTTTTCCAATATTCTTTTGTTTTATATATAAGATTTCAAATTCGAGATTCGTTGTAAACATTAATCTTTCGAAATCGAACCGGGTAAACTTATTTTATAAATTATATAATAAACGATTTAATTTATCTACTATATTGATTAAATTGGATTTGTTTGTTTGATAATGTACTTCGAAATTGTATTTTATAAATCGATCGATTTATTGTATTATTTTCCCGTAAACATTATTAATGTTAATAAAAGTTGAAGTTAAAGAATAATGATCAATATATATCTTCATTGAATAAAAACTATTTACCATAAGCTATTATACTTTAACCAAATATTAAACAATTATTAAAGTTTCCCGCTTAATAATAGTATACTTTGTTTCCATATTATTTAATTTGAATAATAGAAACATAATTATCTTAATATTATTTTTTAATCCTTTAATAGCTTTTATTCCCGGTTTTGCATTCTAAAATTGAAATAAAACTTCTTTAATTCCAGTTTTATTAATATTATAAGCAAAATAATATTGTTTTATTGGATTGGTTCTATTACATACATTGTTTACGATATAATTCTTGATATATTGGAATAATCGTTTTTAATCGTTATTTTATTGGAACTTGTCGATATCTATTTATTTTCTTCGAGTTAATAGTTTTCTCAAATCCAATACTATAAAGCGTTCTTTTTGGTAAGTTGTTTTCAATTTGACTATATGATTTGCTTTCCCTAATATATATTTTTGTAATTATAATGTTATCTATAAAAAGTTTATTAGTTCAATCTTAATTATAGGAGTCGGCTATATTTGGATTCTATTACAATATTTAAAAAATGGTTTAATGTTTTTCACTATAATCAAAAAACCTAATACATTTAAAGTACTAAAAAAGAAATTTGCTTTGTATAGGGCTAAGTTTATAAATACCTATACTACTTAAAAGAAGTATTTAGTATATAAAAAGTTGAATAAAGCATTAAACTTTGTAGCTTCTTTTATATGATCATTTATAAATAAAGTAAACCTTATATCCCTATAATTATCGATTAATGTAAAAAAAGAGCCTATAATATCAATACTTAGCAACAAGCCGAAAGTTAAATCAATAAATTGATTATATATATACAATGCTTCTTTTAAGTCTTAATCTATTCAACGATATAGCCATTATCCATAAAAAATAATAATTGCGATTTTGTATTTGTCACTTGATTTGATTTTTACAACCTAATAGCCATTCGTATTATCAATTGAAAAAAAGCAAATGAACGAAGACTAGACAATTATATTTAACACTTCTTTTATATCATGTATTGAATATACTAACTTGATTATCTTAGCATTGATCGATATGAAATTGTGAACCACTCGCAAATCTATAGTTTTTTTTTTTTTAAAAAGGAATTTGGTAAATGCTCTTCAATTGCTTGATCTTTATACTAGAATACTTGCTTTCTTTATAATCAAAAAGATTTTGATAGCGAATTCTCGCTTTTTAAAAGTATAACGTTTTGGTTGTATATATATTGGGATAGCCTTTGGAAAAAGATCAATTGTATACTCGATTAAATCGATAGTTTACAAATCTTGAAGATATAATACAAAGCAATCCTTTCAAATGTAATATAATCTTTTCGCTTTCAATAATCTTTTTGGTATATCTACTATATCCCCAAGATTGATATTATTGGTATTAAACTATATTTCAATAACCTTTTTTAGCGTTGTGTTAAAAAGGTGTAAAACTGGCTTTTTTTTGATCGGGAAATTAAAAGCGAAATCCTAATAAATTGGTTTGTTAAATTCATAGGTTAAAGGTAAAAGAGTATAAAGGTTTGGTATATCAATTGGTTGTTGTGTAGAATTAGCAAACTGTTACGCTGAGAGCGTAAAGCACGTAAGAGGCACGTGTTTTACTAAACAACATGCTCTTACGTATTACATAGATCTTCCGGTAGTAGATGCAAAAGCACACTAAAGTATACGTACGCTAAGGCGTCCGAGCCCACTAAAGCATATATACGCAAAGATGCTCGAGCATACTAATCGCTTTTGATCTACCGGCGTTAGAGGCACCGGAGTATCAACCGAGCTTGGCATATCGATTAATTAAGCCTATAATTACTATTATACGATCATATCATGACTTATTGTATTGTAAATCCTTACGATTATAGAGCTATACAATGATCATGTGTAATCATATGTAGTCATGTATATGTAGTATATAAAGAACAGATTAATACTGTATTTAAAAAGAGAGACAACAATACAATCATTGTTTTATACTTATATCTTTATCCCTTCCTGATATCACTTCATTATATATTCGTAGCTATTCTCTGTAATACAAACATATTAATCAATTCGTAGTTATTGTTATAAAGTATATTAAATATTAAAACAAAAATATTGAATTCGATAATTTCAAATTGCTTTTTATATCAATTGAACGTTTAAATCTCTATTAATGTATAGCTTTTCTCGATTTGTATATGGCCTTGTATTCGGCGATATTTATCTCTTTAGCTTTCTTTATAAAATTATTCAAATCGAAATTTGCTACTAGTAAATCGTTATTATCTAAATCCTTTTTGTCACGCTAAATGCGTGGTACGCACGTGCTTGTTGAAGCACGTGCTTTGTCGAAGCACGTGTTTGCCGAATATAGCGATCTTAAGGATCTTCCAGCAATAGAGGCATAAGTTTACTAATCTTTTTGGGATTACCGAAATTAGGATTATCGAAGGCTTTTAGCCTTTACTCTAATAGATGTATAAAAGTACTAATCGCTTGTTGATCTATAAAGCTAAAAGCAATATAATACATTGTTTTATAAGGATCTAAACCTTGTATACAAGAATACGATGATCTATACCGATATTATAGATCAAAGTATTGTAGATCCTTATGATTACAAAGCTATATAGTGATCATTTATTATTATATATGATTACTTATATGTAATATATAAGGAATGAATGGATCTTGTATTTAGAAGAATAAACAATAATATAATCATTGTTTTATACTTATACTTTTATCCCTTTTTGATATTATTTCATTATATATTCGTAATTATTCTTTATGATAGTTATAAGCTCGATTTGTGCTTGAAATTTCTACAACAATTATAATTCGAATATCGATATTATATAATTTCTTTTTTCCTTTTGATCCTTAATCATTTTTTACTATACTTCTTTTATTCTTTAGAATCATTCTTTTCATTATATCAAATATTACTCTCAATAACCAAACAGATTGATCCTTTTAATACTTATCATTTAAAAACATTAATTGCTTTAAGCATATCTGGAACAATATCGATCCGGATACTCTTAACTCTTCCAATTACCAATTCCGTAATTAATTGAATACTAATCCACTTTAAATCTTTTTTATAGATATTATGATTTTTGAAGAGAATCGTAAACGCTATAATCAATATGCTATAAACCTTAAAGCCTACAATCGATATATTAATATTAATATCGAAATGAGTGGAATACTTAAGCCTAAGCTTTTTACAAATCCTGTTCCTATTATATTAAAGGACCTCTCAAAGATTTTCTTATTTATAAAAAAGATCTACAAGATTCAAAAAAATAAATACAATCAAAATCATAGTAACTTTTACTATATGTTCAACTAGATTATATCTACAATCGATTTATTCTACGCTTTGGAAATCTCTTAGAATATTATACAAAATTATACTTTGAAACAAATTATTGTTTATTTATATATAAAGATTGTTTCTATTGATTTAACAATTCTAAAGATTATTTAAATCAAATATATTAATCACTTGAATAATATATACAATGAACAAATTGATCCGATTAAATAATATAAAGAGTAAGAATTATTTTATACTAAAATATTGATTTACAACCTTTTGGAGATCAAAGAAATTTATAGATATAAACAATTCCTAAAAGCATTAAATAAATTAGCACTAAATTGATTGAAGCAACAACTAATTACTTTAAACATTGAAAACAAAAAAGGATATTATACCATTACTTTAAAACAATACAATAGTTTTTTTGCAAATTATATCGATCGAATAGATTATAATCTATTGCCAAAAAAATCCTTCGCTACTCAAAAACCAGGATTTTAATAATTATCTAGATTAAAACAATAACCAAAAAACAACAACATTAACAACATCATTCAATATTATCCTTATAAAGAAAATCAACTGGTCGATCCAGATCATCGTTATAAACCGGACGAGTGCTATATAATTGAACTAGCCTTTATCGATAAATGCATTGAATAATTTATTTGGATTATTAATAAAAAACAAATTAAAGAGATCAACAAACGTATCAAAGATAAGAAATATAATAATCTTCGAAACATTCTATTCAAAAAAGGATGGCTTTTTACTATTTAAACTAATCAATTTTATAGATCTTTACAAAGAAAGAATCTCTATAATACTACTTTTTGTATTATCGATTTGAACAAATATATTAGCGCTTTTGCTACACTTATAATTATTTTCATGTATATGCTGACAAACTGCATTTTATTGGATAATTGTAATGTTATATATATTGTTAACAATATTAATCTTTTAGTAAACAAAAAGTATATTTTTAGCAATATCTTGAATTACATTGAAGCAGGATTATCAAGTTTGTTAATAGTTGATCGTGGCAAAAAAGTAATTAAAGGAATTTTGCTAGGTGATGCGGATTTTATATTGATTAATATTGCGCTTGTTCTTGGTTTTTATACTAATCTTGTATCCGAGACCTTTCTTTATAATAAAGGTACTTGGTTTAATGGATTTGATATTATTGTTAGGATCGGCGATCGAATTAATAACATTATTATCGCTTAATATATTAGAAAATATAATTTTATCTTTTTAGAATATAATATTTGTTTCAATTACTTTAATGAGTTTAATTTTTTTATAAATATAAATATTATAATGCTTATCGAAAACCAAAAAATTAATAAACATTTCTTTTAAATATGCGAAACAATAAAACTTTGATTGAAATCAAGCGATTTGTAATATAAAAAATTAAGATATTTTGACAAAAAAGTATTGAAATATTTAGTTAGGATAATTAAAGGAGTATAAATCAAAGAAATTATTTAAATGGAATATATTGATTGTTTACGTATATACGCTAAACAAATTATTATCACGGAGGATAGCTACGAATATATAATGAAGTAATATCAAAAAGGGATAAAGATATAGATATAAAACAGTGATTATATTGTTGTCTGTCTTTTATAATACAAGATCCATCCGTTCCTAATATACCTATATTCACGTGATTCCACGTGATCATCATTTGACTTTGAGATCTTAAGGATCTACAGTATAATAATCTATAATATCATAGATCTACAGTATAATAATCTCTAATATTATAGTATACTGGTAATTATAGGTTTAAATGATCCTAAAAGAAACTAATATACTAATTGAGAAGATTCAATATTATATTAGTATAATAACGTATAAAGCGTTTATACTAATCTTGGAAATTTGCTCAATTAGTAGTATATCAAGCTTTTAGCGTTTCGAAGCTTTTTAGCTCCAATTGATCGAAAAATGGGTAAAGTGCTTATACGTTTACTCCTGAAAGATTCGAGGTCTATGTGGAATCATAGTGTTTTACAAACATATAATTATCACGTACTTTATGCTTTTAGCGTAATACATCCCTCAAATCATATACGCAGTATATAATTTAACTACAAAGCAAATAAAATAAGTGAATCTACAATTATACATTATTCGCGTAATTTTTTGTTGATATAAATAAATAAACGAAAACTAATCTAATAACGTATATACAATTTCTTTACGAGTAGTTGTATGAATAAGTAATTCTATATAATTCTATGGATGCTTGGATCGCCGATTCCATAAATAATGATGACCATGGTTAAAGGCATTCATTGTGTATTTGTTGTATTTGATCGTTTTGTAGTATATTGTTGTTTTGTTGTAATTTCTATCGCATAAGTATTTAATTGTAACTTTAATCCTTTGATCCTTCGATTCCCCAAGCTATCAAAAACAACAACAACAATACTAACAATAATACTAATAACAACAACATCAATAATATCAATATCAATATATTTCATTATATTTGCAATTCCTGGGCCAAGAACCTTTCCTATGCTCGAAAAGCTTTGGTTGCTTTTTGCCATTGTATCTCTCTTTCTCTTTCTTTTTCTTTTTTTGCTCCTTTTACTTTTTTTGCTTTTTCTTTTTTTTCTTCTCTTTTTGCTTTTTTTTCTAATCTTTTTAAATCATCCCCAGGATATCTTTTCTGCACCCCCGTTTCCTTTCCCCATTGCTCTTACTATCGCCCTTCGCTTTTCTATTCCCTTTTTCCTTATTTTTTCGATTCTTTTTTTTCTCGTTCTTTCTAAATCGATTTTTTTGGCGAAAATGACAACAAGGATAAGGATAAGGATTAGAGTGAGGATAAAGATAAAAATTCCTTGCTTCGTTGTAAAATAAACATTATAATCATTTTAATAATATATTATTCACATTTTATAAGATTCTGATGGAAACTTTAATTCTAACTTTACAAAGGTTGAACAAAGTAATAAATCGGGCAATAAAAGGTTTAAAGTAATATCTTCTACTTTTATTACTTTTTTTATAATAACTTTTTATACTTTTGCTAAGAAAACTTAATCTAAAGAGCCAAAGAATTCCTATTTGTATATATAATGTATAAAATCGTTGATCATTAAACAAAAAAATAGAATTTGCTATAAAAACGTGGATTCCCAAAAAGTTCGATATTATCGATGTTTTATATATATATGTTGACTTTTGCCGGCATATTTGTATGTAATAGCGAATAATTTCTTAGTTGCGAAGGTTAATAATGATGAAAAGGTATAATACTTCTTTTTCGCTTTATGTTTTGATTACTAATTATATGACTATAAAAAATGAAGCGTTTTTGGATCGTTTTTCGAAGCGTTTTGAAGTATATCAATCTTTAGGTGGCTTCGAAATCGATGCGGGGTATATCTATACTAAAAGCGGATTCCTTTGAAAACGAGTATACTTCGAAGAATTATTTCGCAACAGCAAAAATAAAAAGAAAAAGGAAGAAAAGAAAGATGAGTGATAGTGATAATGGAAAAGTTGTTTAAGGGTAAGCTTCTTTTGGGGTAGGGGTGGAGAGTGGGGGTTGGGGTAGTGAGATATGGGGGGAATACTGTAATATTAATTTGTATAAATACCATGTGATTATTGATCATTCGATAATCTTTGTGATTCGATCCTTAGCGTTTTGCATATTAATTAACTTAATAAAGTGTTTAAACTTCTATTTAATAAGATTCTTAATAAGCCTATTTGCCGGTATATCGACAATTAGTAAATATATGATCAAAAATCGCTTATTAATGTATTCTTAACGAAGCTATATATTCTGAATATCCATATGCCTAAATTTAATAGAGATTCTTTTATTTTCACTAACTATTAATCGAATTGTTTAAGTATTATCGCAAAAAATATTAACAAACTTCTTTATTAATACTTTGATTTTCTTTAGAAACCTCAATATTGCTATTGCTTTTTTGATTGATCTTTTTATATTTAAAAGTTCTGCCTCTATAATCGAGATAATAATTATGTTTTGTCTTATAGTGTAAAAGGGAAGAAGATGAGGGGTGGAAACAACAACCAAAAACAACAAAAAGAATGGCTTTCTGGGAGAGAGCAATACAACAAAAGGGGAGTAAGGGCTAGGATCAACTAGATTGGTTATGAACAACGGAGGAGAGAAAAACAATCAGGATGATCTAGGTTATAATGGATATATACATAATCAAAAAAGAAGGTGGTAAAAGAAATAAAACTTAGTAAACAAAATATAACATAATGATTTAAAATATAATATAAAAAAAGTATAAATACTCCTTATAAAAGACGAGATTATATAAGGGTATTAAATCCGAATGGTCGAAGCTATTTTACAATTTTATATTCTTTTCTATTTCATCTATTGATCGATTTTGATTAATTAAAAACAAAAACAAAAGAAAACCACAAAAATAAGCTCAACCAAATCTATATATTAACAAGTAAACCAATACACTCATTCCATTATACCAACAAAATACTTTAACAAAATCCATCAATCCAATATTCTACAATATCGACTACCAAACTTTACGAATTCGTAAAATATCTCCTTGCAAATCCACCACATTTTGAATTTATTACTTCGATTTCAACATTTCGAAAACCTATAATCATTTACTTCGTATAGTAAGCAATTCTTTTAATATACAAAACGGTTTTGGTTTGCGAATAAATTGTTATAATAAAATCTTTTCCTCAATACATTATTTTTTCTTCGAAAATCCTAGATCTCCATTATCTTTAAAAGATTCGTTTTAAGAATTATGGATATTAAAGCTTAAGGAATACAAATGATCAAACTTTTGGCTATTGAAGATAAAATGGGAAAAGATAATGAATTCTTTACTTATAAAAAAATCGATATTTAGTTTTAATATATGAATTATTGCTAAACAACCAAAAAACAAATATTTTTTATATATTCTCTTCTATTTCTCCATTTTTTTGAAAATCTGAACAAAAAGAGCTAAAGTATTTTTCTTCGACTTTTTGTACTACAAATTAAACTACTTTTTCGGTTTTTGCAATAATTCCAAAGCGCTTTTCTTTATCAACGTATTATTCCAAAACAAAATTCTTATAAATGCTTGTTTAATAAGATACGCAAAAAGTACGCAAATATTTATCGGAAAGTTAAATATTATAAATCTTCTCCTCTCCGATATATTTTTATTAAAGATTAGTACCAAATCACAATATAATTTGAGTATCGCTGAATATAATATACTATTTTCAAAAAAAAGCAAAGATTAATCGTTGTTATTATATATTACAATTGTATAAAAAACCATAAAAGCATATAAAGGTTTAATATTTATAACAACTACACCAATTTTAACAATTGTTCTTAAAGCCAATATATTTATTGGATCTATAATAACTTTCCAATTCAATTTTATATTTTTTTTTATAATCTTATAATCCTTGAAATTAATCTTGGATAATAATGATTACCATTCTTTAATACCAAATAATGAAACTTTAAAAAAAGTTTTAATTGATTTAATTAATTAAGAAATATTAGTTTTCTTTGTTAGAATAGAAAAAGAACAAACTTAATATTCAACTTTATAATCGTTGTAAAAAACAAAGAATATAATTGCGCTATATAAACTACGCTTTTTCTTTGAGTCAAAAATATCCAAAGCATTATTATATACAAACAAATGATTAGAATTTCCAGTTAAAATATATTTTATTATAAGAAAAGGAATTATTAATAAATAATATTCTTTATTAAATCTTTAAAAAGCTACTTTTTGTTAAAGAGCTAAATCAATATATACAATTTGTTATATTGAAGAGAAATAAGCTATATGTAGAAAACCATAATCCTTTCCTTTTCAACGATAATGGTATTGATATATTTTGATCAAAGATCGAATATTATTCTTAATCAAATTATTGAAAATATTTAATATCGAAGTCGAAATCTAAGCAAATCTTATCAATAATAGTACCCTACAAATGTTCAAATATATAAAAGGATTTATCTTATCAAAAAAAAGTTTTTAAAAAATTAATAAACCAAAAGTTTGTTAATATTAAACCTTTTTCGCAATAATATAAAGTTTAAACTAATTATAAAACTTTTTAGAAATATGCATTTTATCGATTATATCTTTTTTCGCATAAACTTCCGCTAATCTGTTATCCAACTTTTCTATTTTATAATGGATAATTTCCAAGCTAAAAATATTTGCTAATTATTGAATATAATATAAATATATATTTGCCGGATAACAAGCAACCAGTTTAGCTATTTGATACTATCCGATTCGTTTAGCAATATATCCTTTTAACAAAGCTTGAAACTATACAAGATTATTATCGATGATTATAAAGGGATATTTGTATACCTTAAAGGTAATATACTCATTAATCTTTTGATATTTAATAATATAATTGTTAAGCTTAACAAAAATCCGATAATGAACTATTATAGCATTCATTAAGTTTGCTTTGCAATCAATTTTTTTGGCCGAAATATTAATGTTTAAATGCTCCCAAACCATTATATTGTAATCTATCAATTTAGTAGGAATATTCAAATCTATATTCTCAATCTCGAATATAAATATAAATCGAGAAAACGTTTCCAATCGGTATTATTCATTATTAATATCCAATAGATCATACTTATTGTAAAAAAGCCCAAATCTTTGGCTTTTTTATTAATTCAATCCATTTTAATTTTTTTTTTCGATACAACCAGAATAATTTCTTTGAACTTAAAAGGTATAACTTATCGATCAATGCAATATCCTTGTTTTTGTGCCCCTAACAACCGACGCACCAGTTTACTATTAATATTATCGATTGTATTGTCAAATCCGAAAGTTTTAGCAATAGTATATAGATCTTTAGTAAACCAAAAACCCTATTTGAAAATGAGCAATAAAGCTAAAGATTTATCAATAAGAAATTTTGCTCAATAATCCATAATATTGCTTAAATATTCTTTATATTTGCATTAAATATCCTTCATTTTTTTAATAACAATTATATTGTTCTTCAAATAATCTTTTTGAAAGATACTAACAATAAACTACATTTTATCCCGGATTATATTGGTTATTGATTTATTCATAACTTTTTTAAACTTATATTGCAGAGTCAATACAAAATAATTAAAAGAAGTATATACACTATATTGCAATTCAACAAATTGATTTCTATACCATTCCAGAATCTACAAAGGATAATTAAATTTTTCCGTATACCATACTTCAGCAACGATTAAAAAAGCTATAAATCGTTAATTAGCTTTATTATGTTTAATTTCTTTAATTAACAAAGATCTTGGTTTATTCATTATAAAAAACAAAGAGTATAACAAAAATAAGAAATTGTAATATTAAAAGGTAAAGGGATATAAAAGATTTAGTATAAAAGCGTAAAAAATCTTATAAAAAAAATGAGATTTATAAATACAAAAAAAGCTAAAGAATTAATAGATTAATAAAAAAAACAATTGTTTGAAAACAAAAGAATCAATATCGAAATTAAAAAATTGTAAAATTGATGATACAAAAGGGTGTAAAGATTAAAATATGGTATATAAAAAAAGTTGTTATTATTGAAAAAAAAGATTGAAGTAAAAGGGAAAAAAAAGTATTAATATAACAAAAAAACAAATTAAACAAAGACAATGTATAATATAAATAATTAATAAAGGAAAACAAATGATTTGATATAAACAAAAAGAAATAGAAATCATTTTATTAATAAAATAATTGCTTTATTTATTAATGAATAATATTGTTTTTGATAATAAATAACTTATTTATTTAAAATGAAATAATAAATTATAAATAGCTTTAAATAATAACCTCGAAAGATTTGGCTAATCTATTAAACAACAATATCGAAAGAT
The DNA here is from genome assembly GCA_002162555.1 of Monilinia aucupariae. Lineage (NCBI taxonomy): Eukaryota > Fungi > Ascomycota > Leotiomycetes > Helotiales > Sclerotiniaceae > Monilinia > Monilinia aucupariae. The sequence goes on from NGKF01000004.1 coordinate 892,730, forward strand.
TTGGTCAACCTATCGAACAATAATATAGATTAATATTCTAAATAAAACTGGATTTTAAGATTAAGGCTTTGCATTAAATTTGAAGAGTTCAAGATTTTATTTATATAGATCCTGATTTGCGAAAAAGGATTTCGATAACTAAATTAAGTTAACAAAGCAATTAATTTTTTTCAAATATTGGATTATTGTTTGTTAATTAATCTATACTTTCTAAAGTTTGTTTAATAAATCTTTTAAACAAAGGAATTAAAGCTTTTAAAGAATTTTTAATCTTTAAATCATTATCTTCAACTTTATCTAACTTTATCGGAACAATTATATTGTTACATTGAATAAACTTTTTGAATTTGTTGTTTATATAAATTCTATATAAACAAGTTTCATTTAGCTTTTTTAAGATATAAATGTTTTTATTTATATTTGCTTCTGTTACTTGATAAAGTCCAAATCATCGATATATAAGTTTCCGCTTTTTTGACATATTGATCTTGCTTAATGGATTATTATATAAAACCATATCGCTTTGTTTAATATTCTTTTTTATTGTATTGTAATTTTTATTAAAGCGTTCTTTTCTATTAAATTGATAATGCTTTTTATATAATACAATTTCCCGAATATCTTTATTTTTTATCTCAAATTGATATATACGAACAATCAATAAATTGGATTTTGTCTTTATAATATCCCAGTCTAAAACTTTTTACATACAATATTTGGTCTCGATTAATAAAACAAAATGTCAACCATAAATCATATAAAAAGAAATAAAATTGGTAAATTTATAAATAGTAATTTTATCAACCATCAAGATAGTGTCCAAATATTGAAACCATTTTCCTTTTTTTTTCATTGTTTTGGCTAAACCATTCTCCAATGATTAATATTCACATTTTATTACTTCGTTTGCTTTTGAATTATATACTAAAATCTGGATTTTATTGATTTTATATTTTGCTGCAAAATATTCTATATAATCTTTATTTTCAAATCCTCTATCTATAACAACTTTTCCAAATATACTATATCAATAAACAATATTCCAAAAAAACAATATAATATTCTTCGAGTTGATAATACGTAAAGGCTTTGCTTTAACTCATCCAAAAAGATTATTATACAAAACCATTAAATACTTATAATTATTATTAATAAACATATAGATAATATCTAAACTACATTTAGCTCAATATATATTAATCCAAATCGAATATAATAGCTTTTCTTTGAGATTTGATTTGCGAAATTAATAATTAAAACAAGTTTTGATAAACATTTTAACTTTTTGAAATATATTTGTTTAATAATATAATTAATAAATTTTATTGAATATGTTTTCCATTTCTTTGTAATTATATATATTATATAAATAAGAAATCAATTTTAAACGTTTATTTTTATTATTAATGATTTATTAATGAAGTATATTCTTTAATCCATTTTTAAACAAATATTTATTCTGTATATTAAATCCCAAAGCTTTTTTTTTGAACTTTTCAAAGTTTGATATTATTATACTTACTGGCTTTTATAAAGTTAACAAATAGAAAGCAATTTTTCGATTATTTTTTAAATACTTATTGTATAATACAATACTTTGCGAATTTGTAAAGTTTTGCAAATTATTTATTGCTATGACGTTATTGAACTTTTTGGCGATTTAATCATCAATATTCATTTTATCTTTAAGAAAGTTAAAAGAATTTTAAGATCGTTTTGATAATTTGTTGATAACAATATATAATGCTTTTTTAATATGTTGGATCTTAAAATCGAATAATCGAATTCAAGCGATTCATTTTGTAATTAGAGTTTCAAATAAATTAATAGTAATACAATTGAATTGTATAACCAAAACTTTGGTATTAGTTTCGAAAATGAAATATGTATTGTAAAAATCAAATCTAAACTTTTGTAAAGCTTTTAGAATACTACGATATTCTCTTTTAGTTGTATTGTAATTCTTTTCAATAATATTCTATATTCCATTTTTAAAATAAACCACCGTTCTTTTTCCATTAAATATTTGATTCAAATAAACGCTTTATTTTTTAAGATTAATATCAATATTATAAACAATATTATTAATCTTTTTTGGATCATTGTATTGCAAAAGTATAAAAGCAAAAGTATAGGTTAAAGTATGCTTTAGAGAATCTATAACAAATTGCTTTAGCTTTGTTCAAATAAACTTTGTATCTTTTTTCAATAATCGATACAAAGGATTTGCTTTTTTAGCGAAGTTCTTTATTTAAATCCGAAAGAAAATATAGATTTTAAGAAACATTCGAATGTTATACTTATTGAATAATATAGACCAATCGATAATCTTTTGGATTTTTGCATTTGTAGAAGTTCGTTTATTAATGTTATAAATATAACCAATAATCTGGATTCTATTTATATATTATTCTAATTTAATTTCAATTGAACAATTTGCTTTTTCTAATCGTTCAAGTGTTTTGTTAATAGATTGAATATGCTTAAGGATAAAGCATTTAATTTCATTTTCGATTTTTTTTATATTATAATTATTTAATAAACTTTTAATCCTAATATTATTTAAAAAAAACAATATTATAGTTGACAAAAGATTGCTCAAGATTTTTAGAACAATCTTGCAAAACTGAGTCATCAAGTTTATTGCTTTTTGTGGAAAAGTTGTTTATTGTAATAAATCAAGCAAAGTTTGAAATACAATTATATCTTTATTTTCTTTTGTTAAAAGAACTTAATTATAACCAAAAAAGAAATCGATCAAAGAAGTAATTATATACTTTACAAAATTTTCAGCGAAAGTATTTACATTAGGTGGAAGATTAGTATCCCGGACTATAATCTTGTTTAATTCGATAATAGCATTAATAATTCTGTAAATACCAAAGGTTTTTTTTTTGACCAAAAACCATGGGTTTTTGTATAGCCTTTTGTAATACTCGAATATTCTTTGATTAATGCAATTTTAAAGCATTTTAAAGATTATTTATACCAAAGCTTTTGAAATCAAGAAATTTGTTGTTTATTATACTATATACGGAATTGTATTGATCTTTTGGGAAAGTGCAATATTAGGTTACACTTTACCAATATAAATCCAATCAAATGCTAAAGTATTTTCGTGGTTCAAAAGATACAATAATAATAGATCTTTTTTTTGTTTAATAAATATATTTTTATATTTAATTTCCTTTATATATTTAAAAATTAATCGATATCTTTCAGACTTATTATTGAATCTTAGTATCAAATACTTTTTCTATTTACTAATAAATTCTTAACAAAGAAACATTTTCCTATAACATTCAAATCAATCTGTTAATCCTTTGGAACTTTTTTTATTTATATTCGTGGGAATATTAAATAATCGAACTTTGTTAATTTTGTTTTTGTATAAAGTATTAATAAGAAATGAAAGGTTTTTTTAGAAATCCTTTATTAATACTTTAATTATTAGATATACAGATTATACAATAACTCGATAATACTTATAAATAAGTTTGTTATTATCTTCGAAGGCGATTAAATATTCAATATATTCTGATTTATTAATGTATAAATCTTGCGGATTTGGAAATAGAATACAATTTTCAATTGGTTTTAGATAAATTAACACTTTTTCCAACCATTTATAAAGTTCTAAGTTTAACAACTTGTAATATTTATCAAATGCTATTTGTTTTTCCAAAAGTTCTATTTCTCGAAAAAAACTTAACATAAAATTATTAACATATTGTCCACTAGATATACCGGAATCTAGTTTTCTTTATTAACATTGAAAAAATATTTATTGTAAACCACTTGCAACGTTTAACCGTTATATCAAACATTTGCATAATGTTCACCATCATCATCGATAATCGCAATATATTATAAATCGTACTAATAATTAAATATGATTTCGCTGGCAATAAACTATGGTATATCTAATAAAAGCTTGTTTTAAACATTTTTCATTATGTAAATATTAACCATATTCGTAATTCCATTAAAAAAAACTTTGATATTTCTATATATACCCATAAATTTCGATTCGACTATATCGATATTAACAACATTTATATTTACCAGGCTTATCAAAAAATTCAATATTATATACAATTTATTATTCATTATATTAATAATAAAACCATTATCAAAAATGGTTTCGATTAAACCTTAATTGTTTAATAGAATCTTAACCATCAACAACTTTTCACAATTTCGATCCGTTTCCGAAATGTATATAACCTAATTATATATCTCCTTTTAATAGTTTAACAAAGTAATAGAAATTGTATTTATCTATACCAGGGGGTTGTATTTAAACGTGTTATAATAATTGATTTATACTTCAATAGTTTTTTGATTTTGAACCATAGTAATATAGGATTCCAAAGTAACAAATGATATATTATTAATAGCTTCGAAAAGTTCTAATATCAATACTTCGGGTCTTAATGGATTATTAATCTTAATCAATCATCTTTTCCAAAATTCGAATATTGTTTTAAACAAAAAACCAATAAAAATGGGAACTTTAATCCCAAAAATCAAATGTTTAATTTGCTCAATTATACCATAACCATTGATTATAATCGAAAGAATAAGTTTTCTTTTTGGCTTCCTAAAAATAATTTTTTTAATAATAATCAACAAATTTATTTTTGTAAAGCTTTAATCATTTAAAAGTATATCATTTATTGTAGAGTCCGGAGTATTAAATACAAAAAATCTAATTATTTAAGCTTTTGCAAAAATAAAAATAACAAGTTTTAAAACCATATCTTCGGGTTTTCGTTTTAAAATAGAAATAATCTTTTTTACTTTATCTTTGCTAATATATTATTCAAATTGTAGTATAATAAGCTTAAACTAAGTAACAACATTGATATATTCTAGGATAAAACCATTTAAACAAGAAATAAAGAATGAAATCGAATTGATATTATTAAAAAAATAAATACCATTATTAACGATTTCAATGATATTAATACATTCAACCAACTTTGAATTTGAATTGTTCTCTTTATCCTACCCATTCATTTTTATATTGGCCGATATAAAATATATCAAAAGATTTATATTTTTGTTATAAAAGATTTGAAATGGTTTTGTTTAATTCTGATTTTTCCTTCAATATATAACATCGAATTTATTGAAAATGATCCATCCTTTTATATAATACTTTTTAAAAACTGAACAATCTCTCTTCATAATATAGCTTTTATCTCCAAGCCATATATTTTAACAATAAAAACAAGACTTGTTGTAAACTACATTAACCTCCGCTGCTTCATCATTATCAAAAATCTTAACAAAGCTAAAAAAAGCTATAGATTTTCTTATAATAACAGATTTGATTAGAGATATAATACTTTTAGTAACGAATATTTCGAATACTTTAACTAACGAATTTATTTTATTATTATAATCCTTGAAAAATATAAACTTTTTTTTTTTAGATTTTCCTATAATCTTTATAATAATATTAACTATTTTAATATCAATCTTCTTTAACCAAACTTTTTTTTCAAAGTTTTTATTGTAATTTAATAAATCCGTATACTTTATATAAACCATATAAATCGGGGCCCAAATCAAAATATAATATTTCTTTAATAAATTGCCAATCTTATCGACAAACCTCAATTTTAATCGAATACTTAAACTTTCTAAGAACAAAAAAGCGACGGTTTTAATAATAATCTTTTTTTTTGCTATAAACCAAATTGCAATAAAATTATAGTTTCGATTATAAATCAATATATCTTCGAAATTATACTTTTCTTTTGCACTATATTTAAATACCAAAGTTTGCAAATAGTTTTGGTTATATCTTAATCGAAAAATGTTTTATACAACATACTTCGTTAGAAATGTAAACTTAAAAATTTTCTTCTAATTCCAACCAAATAATTTATATTCAATTATAATCTTTATATCGAATCGAAAATTATACTTTATTTGCTTAAAAATTCGATAACGAAACTCTTTCTTAATTATACTATACTTTCGTTTAAAATCCTTTATAGCTTTGCACTATTCCATTGCATTAGTACTATTGAACCATAGCATTCCTTCCTTTTTCGCAAATAGTAGACTTTTTTTGTTAAATTTTACAAAAGCCTTAATAAGTTCTTTGATATTATTTTTATTAAGTATAAAAACATTTTTATTTTGTTTAAAATCTTTTTTAAAATCGGATTTGATCTTAGAAAAAACAATGACTTTAAACTTTGTCTTTGTAGATTATTTACCTTTGGCATTATAGCGTTTGCTTTTACAAAATTTCGGTTTACTAAAAAAGCTAGATTGCTTATTATTAATAAACCCATTAATTTTTTCGATTTTAGGATTTTTAAAAGTTATTGTATCGAACATAAATGCGCTAGGACCATTGGTAAATTCGGAAGATATAATTGATCAACAAAGTATTGTAACTTAAACAAATGAATTATATAATATATAAATGTAGTATAATTAAAATATAAATTTTTCGATAATATAAATAAAATAATGAAGGAATAATAAAAATAATATAAATAAAAAGAAAACAAATCTTTAATAATAAGTGAAGGATTTTGATAACAATAGAATCCCTATTTATTTCGATATTAATACTTTACAAATTCGCAAAGTATTGTTGTATATATTTATCAACGCTGAAATATAATATATCGATTGCAATTTAGTTTATATAAATTAATCAAAACAATACTAAATCAATTAGATAGATAATCAAAATATGCTTAGATCTTTTTCGAAGGCTTAGTATTTATTATACCCAAACCTAAAATAAAATTTTCACAATCGCGCCGAAATTCACTATTGCTTATCGTTCCATAAAGTCCATTCACTTTATATATTAATCCTTAGCGTTTTAATTATAAATATTTAATCGAGTTAAAACATAATCAAACCAATTTAATGGTTATTTAAAGTTCCGATAGATTATACTTTTTCTTTTCCAATTTAACTTTTAAACAACAAACTTAAAAATGCAAAGTTATTCAAAAGCTTTTCAATATCAATAACAAAAGCTATATAAACAGCATATATTGAATTTTTCGAGTTATGAATTGTAAAGTAAGTTTGGTATACAATTTATAAACCAAATCGTCAAATAAAGAAAACTATTGCTTTTGGTAATAATTATCAATCCTATAATCATTTTATATTATTGTTCGATTCGTAATATAAACGCTATCAAATCTTATCTCTATCATTGTTATATCTAAATAATCGATATTGAACGAAAATATAATTACTTGCGATTTAAATTCCCTTTTTTCAAAGTATAATCCATTCTATTGTTTTTGCTTTTTCTTTATCCCTATCGAAAGATACAATTCTATACTATCGTTATTTATAATTTTTCTATCAACTTTTCCGATATTTTGGATTCCCCACAAAATACTTCAATATACCGAAAAGAATTCAAAGTTGTACATTGCTTTTATAAATAACTAATTTTGGATAAATTTTTGTCTTTATGTAAATCATCAATATAAAAGGGAAAAAGGTGAAAAATAAAAACAATAACCAAAAACAATAAAAAGAATAGTTTTCTAGAAAAGAGTAATACAACAAAAGGGGAATAAAGGCTAAAATCAATTAGATTAATCATAAACGACGGAGAAGAAAAGGATAATCAAGATAATCTAGATTATAATGGATATATACATAATTAAGAAAAGGAATGGTAAAAGAGATAAAACTCAATAAACAAAACATAACATAATGATCTAAAATATAGTGTAAAAGGAGTATAAATACTTCTTATAAGAGGCGAGGTTATGTGAAGGTGTTAGGTCCGAATGGTCGGAGCCATTCTGCAGTCTCACAATAGCTTTCCATATAATAGTATCACTATATAATATAATTATATAGCTTTAAAAAAATCTTCGAATAATTGTATTATCTATAAAGAAAGCATTTGAAAAGGTTATCATTTAAAATATATAATTATCCCTATAGCAAATAAAAAAGTATCAAAATTTGTATAAGTATACAATATAATGATTTGTTGCTATAAAGTGATCTTTTAAAAGATTAGTACTATATTCGCTTAATTTGAAGGAAAAAAACGTTGAATTGGTCCTAATTGTTATAATCGAATACAAAATTGATCCAACTTTTTCCTGATATTCCTTTACTTTAAAAAAAGAAACTATATCCTTATTTTTCTCAAATATTATAATTAGAAATGGTATAGTTACTCTTCTTTTTGTAAAACCAAACTTACAAACGATCTTATCAATATAAATATTATATATTAACTACAATTTCTTAAATTGTTGATTTTTAATAATTCGAATCCCTAGAAACCATTAAATATCGCCAAGATCTTTAAACTTATATTTAGCCTTGATTCTATTAATTATTTGATTCTTTTAATGTTTATACTTTTTGTAATAGATCACTTGGATATCGTTAATAAAGAATAGAATGAATACATGGAAATCAAAAAACATAAAAATGCAAAGCTCTTCTTTGTACTTTACCATTTTCAAATTAGTAAATATACTTGTAAACTCTTTATACCAAAATACAAGGAAATCTTTCAAGCTATACAGCGTACAATCAAGAATAATGAATTTACTAAATATCTTATACCTATCTGGTATATAGCATATAATTGGATTCCTAATGAGATTTTGAAATACATTAACAAAAATATTCATAATGTTGTATTGTTTCGTTTTAAAATTATTCTTTGTTATTGTTATCATTATTATACAAAAGAACTACGTAGTAAATATAGCTATATAAATCGATTCAATTATCGCTATATCCTGAAGATCTTTTTTAACCATTAATTGTAATCTGCAATAATTAATATAATTGTTTTGATTATTTTTATAAATAAATACTCATTGAAATGGAATAAGCTTTGATTTAATCGATATTGTTTCAATTTCTTACTAAATGCTTCGATTTTGTAGTACTTTAATCTCGCGGTTATAATTCATTTTAAACCAATATCCAAATATATAAGTTCTAAGATTATAGAAGAATTTTAATGGTAATAATATCGCTGATTTTAGTATTTGTAAAAGATTTGTAACTTTAAGTTGAATCAAAAGCGTAATTATCGATTTATATTTTATTGCGGCAACTACTATATTATATATAGTAATGAATTTACTATTTTGTTTATTTAGCTTATCCTCTTATCTATTAAACCAAAAAGTGTTATAGAAATCATTTAATCGTTAAAGTCCATTTTTGAATCCGCATAATTAAATAATTATAATACCAATGAAAGTATTAATTTTGTAATAACCATTTGCTCATTAATGCAAACGATTTAAGCATCTAGTATAGTTTGTTGTTTGATACCTTATATAATCGAGGACCATATCAACATCATTAAACGCATCGAATTTAGTGTACTCCTTAGTATTGATATTAAGCTTAAAAATCTCTATTTGCAGGGTATATAGTTGTTTAATAGTTTTGTTAAATATAAATGGCGAAAGAGATCTTTTAAACATATTCCTCTCTATAAAAAGCAATACTATATCTCTCTCTTTGTTATTGAGAATTAAGTAATTATTCGATTTATTGTTCTCGAGAATACTATTTAATATTGGTATTAATAGTTTTGGTGGAGTCGCTGATTCTTTATAACCAAAGTTCATACAAGCTTTTTGTGAATTAATTACTTCAAGCAAGCTTTTATCCTTTGTTGTAAGTATAATTAACGAAGATCTTGGTTTACTAGAAACTAGCGTTGATTTGTTGATTTTTATAACTATATCGGGATTTAACAAGATGCTATACTCATTATCATAAATTAAGGTAAATAGCGAGGATTTTGTTATCAAATTCTTTTAATCCTTTTAATCTTCAATTACCCTCGAGGTTAAAGATTTAAAGCGTTTATGATTAAAATCAAAAGTGCGCGTGGTTTTGAGCTTTCTTTGTATAGGTCCTTTGGTAAATTTATTATCCATATTCTCTAAAATAATACTATCCAACGATTCCATTTGTTGAATATCCAATTCGATAATCAAATCTTTGATCATTTGGATTGGTATAGTGTTAATAGTTTTATTACGAAAATCGTTTTTATAAACAAATCTTTTATCGAATCTGATATTTCGTATAATAATAACTTTATCGAATATAAGGATCCAAATACAAAAGATTGTTATAGTAAGAATATATTCGATCAAATATTCAATGTATACTTGTAGATTAGTTTTATATCATTTTACCCTAATCCTAGCTTCTCTTTCTTTGTTCAAAAAGTATGTATAGCAATTATATCTATATATCGCATTTCAATCGGAACAAAGATTGTTAATGATCTTTTGTAACAACAATAGTAAATACTATCTGTAATATTGCTTAAATCAAGAATTAATTATTTTGTTAAAACATTTCCAACTCTTTGCTTTCAATGAATTAATGTTATAAAAGTATATAGCGGCAAAAACAACCTTTATCCACATTTTATCCGGCAATTCAACTAAAATGCGCATCTTAATTTGTTTAATAATAATTTCTTATTCTGTACGTTTCGCTTTTTCGTTAGGTTTATGCATAAGGGAAAAAAAGAGTTCAAGTTTTATACCCTCTTCAAAGATTTATCTTTCGAATACAATATTACTTTTGATCTTTATTACAAACATATTATTGTTTTGCTTGATTACTACAATATAAAGATTATATTTGCGATAGATCTATACAACAAAGTTCTTTAAAACTTTAGAAACTTTGTTATACGTTTTTTGAATCAATATAGAAATAAAAAATTTTTTATTGTATATATCCTTAATTACTAGCAATCATAACATTTTGTTATAAACATAGAGAAAATCGAACAAATCCTATTAAACTTTATAAAAAGATTTAAGTAATTGATAATTACTAAGCGAATATAAAACAACTTGTTTAATATATATACATAAACAATCGACACATTCTATCTGAGTAATTCTTTTGATCTGTACTCCTCTAGCCATTCTAACTAGATATTCCAATGTTTTTTTACCAAAATGCCTTGATCTTTTATACTACAAATCGTTTAATTTTAATCAAAATTTTATCGTTTCGTATATTCGAAGAAAATGTTTATTGATCTTTTGGTTTTCGGTAAGCATTATAATACTCATATTTACAAAAAGATTAGATTTATCAAAATAATTGAAACGAGTATTATATTCTAAAAAAACAAGATTGTATTTTCTAATGCATTGAGCAATAATAATACTATTAATTCGATCGCCGATTTTAATAATAGCGTTAAATTCATCAAACTAAACACCTTTATTACAAAAAAGAGTTTCGAATACAAGATTAGTATAAAAACCAGAAATAAACGTAACATTAATCAATATAAAATCCGCATCATCTAACAAAATTCTTTTGATTACTTTTTCGCTACAATTAACCATTAGCAAACTTAATGATTCTATCTCGATGTAATTCGAGATATCGCTAAAAATGTACTTTTCGCTTATTAAAAGGTTAATATCGTTAATAATGTGTATAGCATTATAATTATTCAATAAAGTGCAATTTGTTAGTATATACATGGAAATGATTATAAGTGTAACAAAAGCGCTAATATATTCGTTCAGATCAATAATACAAAAAGCAATATTGTAGAGATTTTTTTTTTGTAAAAATCTATAAAGTTAATTAGCCTAAATACTGGTGATTCAACCTTTCTTAAATAGAACGCTTCGAAGATTATTGAATCTTTTCTTTTTAATGCATTTATTGATTTTCTTAATTTGCTTCTTAGAAATAATTTAAGTAAATTGTTCAACGCATTTATTAGTAAAAGCTAATTCAACAGTTCGATACTTTTTTGGTTTAAAACAATAATTGTATCCAACTGGCTAATTATCTTTACAAGGACAATGTTAAATAACGTTCTTAATCTTTTTAGATCCGGTAGCTTATTGGTGTCACGCTTCCGCTGCCCGGCTGGCATGGCAGACGTTCCGGTGCACGTGTACGACGTCACGGCTCACATGCTCGATTAGCAAGTATATACCATGTATGTGTCCTACTTATACAATTTATGTATATATAACAATCTTTCCTTTGTAGTATAGTTAAATAGTAGTAAATTCTAAGAATTCTATTAACTCTATTTTAAACAGCTTTTTTACGGTATAAATATTACATTATTTATTATTTAAATATTAAATCGTCCCAATTATCTAATGGCTATTTAAAAGAATACCTTTTTTGATAATATTTTTTTAAAAATGCTTTTAAGCAACAAAACCGTTTATTTATAGGAAAAAGATTAATACTAGATTTAATTTAACAACGATATACTTTTTATTATTTTCGGAAATCCTTTTGCTTTTTTTTTTCTTTTAATATATTTCGTTTTTTTTCTAGTAAATCCAATGCTAACACCACTGTATCTTTTAACTAGGATATTGTATCAATAAGCTTTGTATTTGTACTATCAATTTCTTGTTTTATCTTTAGGCTTACTTTTAACGTAACTATTCGAAATCAAGATTAAAGAAAAAATAAAAAGATAAAACAAAAAGCAATGCTTCCCTTATAATCTACTTTTATTCTAAAGAATACTTTTTACGATTTTATTTTGTATATCCCCGATTTTCAAAACCGCAAAAGCGAATACGTTATACGAAAAGTTCTTTTTGTTTAAACCATAGAAATTGAATAGCTATATAATAAAATCGTATATAGTATTGTTTTTGTTACTTTTTTTTTCAATCTTTTTCTTTTCAAAACGATTCTTTTTTTCATTAAAACTAATCGATACTTTATTGTAGGAGAACGATGTTAATCTCGCAAAAATTGTAAAAAAACATTGAGGAGATTATAGATTAACAATTTTGATAACTTTGTCCTCAGTTTTTCGCTTTTCGAATTTGATAATAATTGTTGCACTAAGGGTGATCGATCTTTTGTCCGCAGGCATAACTTTTTAAACCCTTTACATTCCCTTTATTTTATTTGTTTATATTACTTCAAAGTAACTAATCTTATCAAAAAGCTAAACGATAATGTAAAACCTTAAATAAGTTTATAAAGCATGTTTATTTTTAAACGTTTCAATTTGTATACTAATATTCTCGATTCAAAGATAGCCCGATATGTTTACATTATGGATCAAACAAAGTTGAAAGCTTAAAAGTATCTCTATACGTTGTATATACAAATTCTTTGTTTTATTAATGCGAAACTAATATACTAATTAGCCGCAATTTACAGTAATCTTGTAGAGGTTAAGTATGCCTATATCTAATATAATCATTGGAAAATGCTTAATAATTCTTTTATTCGATATAACCATTTTTTGGAATAGTATAGGACCTTTAGATTTTTAGCAATCTAAACCAAGATCATCGATGATACTCAACTATTCAGAGATCTCGAAAATAAGATTTCCGATTATCTAACTTAAACTATAGCTCTTTACAAGGATAGTTATTTTATTATAAAAGAATTAATCGATAAATTGATTAAGATTAATAAGAACAAGGTTTTTATACGAGAAAAAAATAAATATTACGTTTCTCGAGAACTTGTTTTTGCTAAAAAACCATTTATTACAATATTAACCCATCTTTTCCAAACGAATTGAAACGCTAACTATCCTAGCATTAGTATAGTTCAATATGTTTAGTCTAAACCATCCTACCCGCTACATAACACCCCGACGAAATATACTGGAACTTTCAAAAGTCCAACCCCTGGAGTTTTCATTCAAAACGCCGTTTTTTTTCTTGTTTTCAAAGCTTGCTTTTAAATATCGCAAGCAAGTTTTTATAAAATAGAAGTGGATGTCCCTATTAACTCCGCTATCGCTATTAATAATGAATCTTTTGAAAACTTCTATAATATTAAAGATTATTTCGATCCTTAAATATTGTCACGAGTAAACTGTCGGATTATATCGCTGTGTACATGTACTTGCGTATATATACCCA
>NGKF01000004.1:906927-935912 GCA_002162555.1 Monilinia aucupariae
TTAAGATCCTTATCTTAGAGAGCGTTAACGATCTTGGGGGTGTGTCACGAGTAAACTGTCGGATTATATCGCTGTGTACATGTACTTGCGTATATATACCCAATTAGCCATATGTTCGATATGGCGCGTCATTTTGGCATGACAAATATATATTGAAAATATTAAATCAATACATTAAACAGAAAACATTCGTTTAAAAGCAAATGTTTAAACAAAAACTTTTTTTTAAATGTTATTAGAGATATACGATTCTTCGATTTAATTAAACTAATAAAAGGTTAAACTATGATCTTACTTTGTATTCTTTCTAAAAACGGATATTCTTTTAAATCGAATGCTTTTTTTAACTTTGAAGCAAATGGATATGCTTTTATTAATATTACGCTCTTTATTCTTTTATTTCCATTGTTTAAACTACGTTATCATTTATTTGAAATTTTTATTAGTGTTAAAAGTTACAACAATGCATAGAGTCGCGCTATCATTTATTATACTTTTTTTAATCTTTTAATCAATGGTTAAAAGTAATCATTCGTTTTATTTCTTATTACAGATTTAAATTTTTATAATATTATATTAAATAAATTATAGTTTTTAAAATCGCGAACAAAACTCGATTATTTTAATCAATGCTTTGAGTAGCCTTTAAAATAACTATTTACATACTTTTTGAATTAGAACCTATTCTTTTCGAAAAGTGATTTAAAACAAAAAAAGATTAATCGATTCGTATAACAAAACGTTGATCGGAGAAACGATAAGTTTGATATCTATTAGCAACAACAAAACGTTTAGTTTAAATCTATCATTGTATCCACGGTATAACCCTTCGATTTTATATCTGCGAAGAAACTCGATTCTCTTTTTTCTTTTTTTTTTCAACAAACATTTAAGAAAGCTCTTTAACAATTGTTTAAGAAAGTTTACATTGCAAAACCACAGAAACTCTACGAATCGCTGCTTTATTTTCTGTTCGATACTATCGATATTTATGCTTTTACACCCGTACAATTCGAACTCTTGTACAAGAGATACAAGCACAATAAGCTTTTCGCTATCACTATTAATAATATCAAAACTGTTACGCAAAAACGTTGACAAAAACAAAACCAGAAAGATTAACTCCTAATTGTTATAAACGCTTATCAATATATTGAATCTTAATTATATTTAAACAATGTTCTTATTGCCATTAACAAAGAACCTCCAATTTCTTTGGTATATAAAACTTTTTAAAAGGCTTTTTCCAAAACCAATTCGAATATATTACCATTTTATCGTTTATATAATCACAAAATTATATTGGAAAATGAAAAGGAAAAAACTTTGAGATATAATCCATTTTACAAGATATTATTAAAACAATTAAAAATCGTTAAAGAATATCTAATTGATAATCTAGCTAAAGGATTTATAAAGCTTAATCAAACTTTTTATATAGCATTTGTTTTGTTTATTCAAAAAGTTAATAGTATACTTCGATTTTGTATCGATTTCTGTTTGTTAAACTTTTTTACCCGCAAAGATCGATATCCTCTCCCCTTAATCGATAAGATATTTATATACTTCGTTAATGCAAAGATTTATATAAAGCTCAACATCTATCAAGCTTTCTATCGGATTAAAATAGATTTTGTTTTTAAGGAATATATTATATTTTATACACATTACAATTTTTATAAATGTAAAATTGTACTATTTGGTTTTATAAACAATTTAGCAATTTACTAAAAATATATAAATAATATACTCTTCGATTATTTAGATATGTTTTGCATTATCTATTTTAACGATATTTTAATCTACTTTGAAAACGAAAAGAATCACTAAATTCAAATCAAATTAATCCTGGTTTAACTCAAAGCTATTGGCTTTCAAGCCAACCTTAAGAAATGCGAATTCAATATCAAATATATCAAGTATTTCGGATTTATCATCTTCATCGAAAATGTTAAAGTTAATCCAGAGAAGGTAAAAGTAGTTAAAAGTTGGATATATTTTATGATCGTTAAAGGAATCTAATTATTTCTTGGTTTTTGCAATTTTTATTGTTATTTTATCAAAAACTACAATATTATAATTAAACTTTTGATAGAATTTACCAAAGTCAATACCCTATTCCATTTCGACGATTTGTATCGCAATACGTTTAACGTTTTGAAATAAAAGTTTATTTCCGTTTTTTTACTCCAGCATTACGATTATAACCTTTTTTGTATACTTAAAACCAATGCTTTGGATAGAATAGTTATTAATATGCTCTTTCAAAAGTATAGTAACGATTAGTTACCCGTAGTATACTTTTCCAAAACCATAGTTTTTGTTGAATTAAATTATAAGGTTTATAACAAAAAGATATTGTTGATAATATATTCCTTTAGCTATTGGAAATCAAAACTAATTAGTTTTCTTTATCAAATTTAAATCTATACAAATTACAAAGCTTTGGAATACTTTATAATCACTAAAGTTTTAAACGTTTAATAGGTTTGATAAGCCGAATTGCTAGTTGATTACAATTTTGTTATTATATACCATCCCAACAAAGACAATTCTTTCGCTAATACTTTTATACATTGTATCAACAAATTTAATATACAAAATCAAACGAAAAAAAAAAATCGTTTTTAGCAATTTATAAAGAATAATCAAATCGATACAAGGATCATACAAAACGATTTAAAAAAGGAGATCAACGATAACGTATTGTTTATTATAAATTTGGTTTTTATTGCTTTTTATTTCAATATCATTAATCGTATTCTTAATGTTAATCGCTTTTTTGATAATTTATAAGCTTTACAAATTGAAGTATTTAAAGGCTACAAATATTTTGTCTTCCAGAATGGTTTATTATTATTCGACAATCGTTTGGTAATGCCCGATTTGGAAAACCTTTATATGTTCTTTATTTGAAAGGTTTATGATTCAGTTTTTATAGTATATTTTGGAATTAAGAAGATCTATTTTTTGTTATCAAAACAATACTATTGGTTTAGTATGTTTACAACAATTGCTTAATATATACACAATTATTATATTTGCAAATGTAGTTCTATACCGCGAAATCGCATTTTTGGTTTATTACACTTGCTTCTCGTTTTTGAACGAGTATGGCAAAACGTTATTATGGATTATTGCAATTTCAATAAGGATAAGCATAATTACAACAATGTTTTTGTAATTATTGATCAATTGATAAAACAAATTATCTTTATTTTTTGTTACAAGGAAGTTAATTTATAAAAGCAAACTAAGTTTTACTTATACTACATCTATCGATATTATAGAGCTTCCAAATCGATTGTATCGGATAAAGGTCTTTAATTTATTTTAGAGTTTTAGTAAAAATTCAATTGATTGTTAAACATTAATATTAAGCTTTCCATCGCTTATTATTCTTAAATAAATAATTAAACAAAGATTTATAATCAATATTTGCAACAATGTTTATATTTATTCGTTAATTATTATCAAAACGATTAATCAGAATTCTTGTTTATAATGGATTATATTTAGTTTACTCTTCTATATAAATCTTTTGAAGGCTTATTGCTCTTCGAAGTTTTTTATAATTACTTTTTATATAATAATTGAGATTGGAATATTAAAAATAGTTTTTCAATAAAAAACGTAAATGTTCAAAACGCTTGCAAATTTGTTGAACACAATTAAACAATTGTTGCCCGCATTAAGAAAGGTATCCTTCGAGTTTAAAAGAAGATGACCCGGTTTATTAATTTGTATTGTTGTGCTATAGATTTCGATATCGAAAATTACGTATAGTTGAACATAAAGAATTACTTTACTCAACAACTTTTTAAAAAGCTTGATTACCCTATTCAAAGTTGATTCAAGATTATAAGTCGAGTAGATAGCTTTTTTCGTTTTGAACTTTTCATTACCATAAAGATATATCTAATATTTTTGTTCGACAAACTCTGGAAAATTTACAATAATCTTTTTCTTGGTTAAGTTCAAAAGCTTTCGCCGTTTATTAATATTATTGATAATTTTGAATAAGAAATAAAGAAAGTTTTCGCTATCAAAAAGACCTGCAACTTTTTATGATATTATGTTTTTTAGTTTAACGTTAACGCCGATTTTATTTAATACCTTGTTTTTAATTTGAAAACTACCTTTTATAAGTTATATAACTTCCATTAAGCGAATTCTACATTGCTTAATCCTTCTGCTTTATTGCTCGAATAAATTAAGCTTTACAAAAGTGAAAAAAACGATTACAATTACGTTGATAATAACAAGCTTATATTCATCGTCGATTAAACATATTTCTTTTAAGCCACTTCGTAATCATGGTTATTCGAAGAAGTCCTTATATTATATCAAATTATCGTTGCTATTATTAATACCAATTAAAATAACGCGATCCTCGATATAGTATAAAGAAAGAAGGAATCTCTGAAGTAAATATAAGGTAGTTAATCTTTACCATTTTACTCAACCAAAGGATAAATAAAGCTACCAAAAGAGAAAAAAGAAATATCATTCATTTGAAACGAAATGTTGCTTAAAGTGTTTCGGCCTTTAGTTGTAGCTTCAAAGCAACCTTTTTCAATGCTTGTTTGCACTCTTTCTTTTGTTTAAGCCTTTTGTGCATTTAGTATCTCTCCAACTCTTTTTTGTGGATCCTTTCTACGCGCTCTTTTTTCTTTTTTATTAAAATGTTTTTCAATACCTTTTTTAAGAATTTATACTTAAACTTCGCTTGCAAAGCCATCTACTTTTTCGTTAGTAATATTGCAAAGAACGATTAAGGAAAAAGATAACTTGCTTTCGCCTTTTGTTTATAAATCGATAACGTTTTGTAATATTTTAGAAAATCGTTTAACAATTGATCTTTCGGAACCTTTTTATACTTTTGTTTTTGATTAAAACAAAGAAAACAAAGTTTTCCCTTTTGCCTCGATACAATATAACATTTTCCTTTCGAGTTCTTTGTAAAGCAATTTCGTATATATAGTATATATATGTTTTCAAGATCTTTAAAATAATCGTTAACAACAAATAATGGCTTTGTAAGCGATTTTAATAACGATTTAATCAACTCTTTGTATAATTTATAATGTATTATTCTAAATATATTATCGTTATTGTTTTTCGATGGATTTGGAATCTTTGCAATAGGCTTTTTGCTATTGCTATTAGTCTAAGCCGGCATTGCAAATGCTCGATCCTATTATTACTGCTATTATTGTTTCGCCATTAATATTTGGTTTTGTTGTTACTATTATTGTTATTTTAACGCAACTTTTTGTTATAAAAAACCTTTATCAATAAGATTTTGCATTAGCGATTCAAATATTTAAATGCGTATTATCGTTATGCCAAATTAATATTACTATTTGTTGCTCAGAAGGAAAAAGAAAACTAATCCACAAAATCAATTGAAAAGCCTTACTTATCGAGACCATTATTACTTTCTGCCATTTAACTTTTTTTATCACTTTTGTAATTTTGCTTTAAAAAAAAAAAAGAAGAAAAAGGAATCTCAACCATAACAAACGCTTTTAATTTCGACTATTTCGCTGCTAATACCGCTTGCGCATTTGTTGCATTCTTATATTGCCTTTGCTTTTTGGTAAAGCTTCTATTCGATAACCCTTTCGCTATATTCAATATAAAATTGTTCGATTTATCAGCGTGGGAAGATATACTCAAAAAGCAATGAATTTGATAAAGAAGTTGAAATGATTTGGATATGGATTTAAATTTACAATAGAAAAAAGCTTTTGTTATATACCCTTTCTTAATATAAACATCACTTTGCCATTTCGAAGTGCTAAATAAGCATTTATTTTGTTACAAAGTGCTTATATATACGTTATCGTTTAGGAATAAGCAAATACGATTATATACTTTGTAACAACAATCGCAAAGTTTATAACAAACGCTTTTTGCTTTATCTAACTAGTTAACAAATGTTGTACAAAATATAATACAGGATTATTAATGAATAATCGCTTAAAAACGAGTTTTATTGAAAAGAGGAGTAGTATCATGCTTTCGCTACCCGGCTGATATAGTAAACGTTCCGATGCATATATACGATGTTATAGTTTACATGCTCGATTAACGAGCATGTACCATATATATGTTCTATTTATGCGGTTCATATATATATAACAATTTCTTCTTCGTAGCATAGTCAAATAGTAGTAAATTCTAAGAACTCTATTGACCCTGTTCTAAACAGCTCTTTTACGGCATAAGCGTTACAATTGAGGTGCAAGTTTAAAGGTAAAAAAGAATCCTTTTAGCAAAAAGTTACAAACTATACAATCTGTATAATCAGCAAAAAGATTACCATATTATTTTAGAATAGTAATATAACATCTTTTCTTATTTTTGGTATTTAAAGTAATTAATTGTTGTTTTAACCAATTAAGCGTAAGTTTGTTTAATGATTCTAGGAACTATTTATATTCGCAGATTTTTTGGATCTTTAGAAGATTATAAATTGAAGCTTGGGCATAAAAAGATTTCTATTTTTTACATCATTTTATTAGATCTACTTTATCAATGCAAGCATTGTTTAAATAATTAATATATTTAGTTTGAATGATCTTTAAGATTATTAAATCCATAGAAGCAATTTTCATTTATAATTAAGCAATGATTTGTTTCAAAGTTCAATTTTGTATAGTTTTCTAAAAGATTTTCAAAGCATAGAATAAATCGATTATTAATATGATCCAATCGAATATATAGCGGAAATTACCATGATTTTGATTGTATTTATTTTTCTGAGTTTTGTAAATCTTTTTCATAAACAAATAAATCGATAAAAAATCTTCGATTGTTACAAAGATAAAATCCGCAAAAAGCTTAGGCTTAAACACTCTATCCATTTCGACGTTAAGATTAGCATATCGATTATAAGCCTTTAAATTTATTGTATATTTATATTAACGTTTATAATCTTCTTCAAAAATCATATAATACATATTAAAAGTTTAAAGTAGTTCTATGCTTAACTAATCACGAAATAAAGGATTGAAAAAATCAAAGAAATCTAGATCTATATTGTTCTAGATATACTTAAAGCAACTAATGTTCTTAAAGGATAAGTACTAAAGGAACTAATCCGTTCAATTGTTCAAAATGACTTTTGATATAATGAAAAGAATGATTAAAGATGATAAAAATGTAATAAAAGATGATTAAGGATTAAAGGAAAAAAGAAATTGTATAATATCGATATTCGAATTGTAATTGTTACAAAGATTTTGAGCATAAACCGGGCTCATAACTATTACAAAAAATAATTACAAATATATAATGAAATGATATCAAAAAGGGATAAAAGTATAAGTATAAAACAATGATTATATTATTATTTGTCTCTTATAATACAAAATTCATTTGTTTCTAATATACTTATATTCACGTAATTCCATATAATCATTATTTAACTCTAAGATCTTAAGGATTTACAATATAATGATCTATAATATCATAGATCTACAATATAATAATCTTTGATATCATAGTATACTAATAGTTATAGGTTTAAATGATTCTAAAAGAGATTAATATATTAATTGAGAAGATTCAATACTATATTAATATAATAACGTATAAAGCGTTTATATTAACTTTGGAAACTTGCTTAATTAGTAATATATCAAACTCTTAGCGCTTCGAAGCTTTTTAGCTCCAATTGATCGAAAAGTAGGTAGGGTGCCTATGCGTTTACTCCTGGAAGATCCGAGGCCCACGTGGGATTACAGTGTTCTACAAACACGTGATTATCACGTGCCTCATGCTCTTAGCGTGACAATTGTTTTATGTTTATTTAATAATTATTAATCATTTAAACCTTTTTATAAGGTTTAATAGGATTTGTTTGATTTTTTCTATGCTTATAACAAAGTATTATAATTGCTAGTAATCAAAGATATGTATAGTAAAAAGATTTTTATTTTTATATTGATTTAAAAAATGTATAATAAAGTTTTTAAAGTTTTAAAGAATTTTGTTGTATAGGTTTATCGTAAGTATGGTTTTCATATTGTAATGATTAAGTAAAACAATGATATATTTATAATAAGGATCAAAAGTAATATTGTATTCAAAAAATGGATTTTCGAAAAGGGTATAGAATTTGAATTTTCCTTTTCCCTTACGTATA
This sequence comes from Monilinia aucupariae, assembly GCA_002162555.1. NCBI lineage: Eukaryota > Fungi > Ascomycota > Leotiomycetes > Helotiales > Sclerotiniaceae > Monilinia > Monilinia aucupariae. The sequence goes on from NGKF01000004.1 coordinate 915,083, forward strand.
AACTTAACAAAGAAATGGAACGCGTAGAGCAAGAAATCATTACTAAACAAATTAAAATGCGTATTTCAATTGAATTATTAGATAAGATATAGATAAAGACCGCTTTTACTATTATATACCTATATAATATTAGTTCATTAAAAGCAAAGGGTTGGAAATGCTTTAACAAAGTAATTGATTCTTGGTTTAAACAATATTATAGATAGTATTCATCATTGTTATTACAAAAGATCACTAATGATTTACATTTCGATTAAAGTACGATATATAAATATGGTTATTGCGCGTACCCTTTAAACAAAAAAAAAAAAGCTAGGATTAAAGTAAAATGGTATAAAATTAACCCGCGAATATATATTGAATATTTGATCGAATATATTCTTATTATAGCAATCTTCCGTATTTGAATCTTTGTGCTCAATAAAATTATTATTATACGAAATGTTAGATTCGATAAAAGATTTGTTTATAGAAACAATCTTCATAACAAAATTATTAACGTTATACTAATTCAAATGATTAAGAATTTGATCATCGAATTGGATATTTAACAAATAAAATCGCCGGATAGTATTATTTTAAAGAATATAAATAATGAACTTACTAAAGGATTTATATAAAGAAAACTTAAGATCGTATATACTCCTGGTTTTAATTATAATTGCTTTAGGTTTTCGATTTTGGGGGTGATTGAAGATTAGAAGGGTTAAGAGAATTTGATGATAAAATCCTCGTTATTTACTTCAATTTATAATAATGAGTATAGCACTTCGTTAGATTTCAATACAGTTATAAGAGTTAACAAATCAACGCCGGTTCCTAGTAAATCAAAATCCCCATTGATTATATTTACAACAAAGAATAAAAGCCTACTTGAAGTGATTAATTCACAAAAGGTTTGTATAAATTTTAGTTATAAAGAATCAGCGATTTCACCAAAACCATTAATATTAGCGTTAAATAGTATTCTTGAAAACAATAAATCGAATAATCATTTGATTCTCAATAACAAAAAAGGAAATACAATATTGCCTTTTATAAAAAAGAATACGTTTAAAAGATCTCCTTCGCCATTTATATTTAACAAAACTACTAAATGGCTATATACTCTATAAATAAAGATTTTTAGACTTAACATTAATATTAAAGAGTATATTAAATTCGATACATTTAACGATATTGATATAATCCTTAATTATATAAAGCATCAAACAACAAACCATATTAAACGTTCAAATTGTTTACGTTAATAGACAAATAGTCATTATAAAACTAACACCTTTATTAATATCGTAATTGCTTAATTATACGGATTTAGAAATGGATTTTAATAATTAAATGATTTTCATGATACTTTCTGGTCTAATAAACAAGAGAATAAACTAAATAAACAAAATGGTAAATTTATCACTATATATAACATAGTAATTACTATAATAAAATATAAACCAATAATTATATCTTTGATTCAACCTAAAGTTACGAATCTTCTACGAATGTTAAAATCAACGGTACCATTATTACCAAGGTTTTTTCATAATTTTAAAACTCATATATTTGGATATTGGTTCAAAATGAATTATAACCGCGAGATTAAAGCATTATAAAATCAAAGCATTTAACAAGAAATTGAAATAATATTAACTAAATCAAAGCTTATTCCATTTCAATAAGTATTTACTTATAAAAATGATCAAAGCGACTATATCGATTGTTGCAGATCACGATTAATAATTAAAAGAGATCTTTAGGATATAGCGATAATCAAATCAATTTACACAATTATATTTACTGCGTGGTTCTTTTGTATAATAATAATAACGATAACAAAAAATAATTTTGAAACGAAGTAATACAATATTATAAATGCTTTTATTAATATATCTTAAAATCCTATTGGGAATTCAGTTATATATCATATACTAAATAAGTATAAGATATTTGGTAAATCCATTATTCTCGATTATGCGCTATATGGTTTGAAAAATTCCTTTACATTTTGATATAAAGAGTTCATAAATATACTCACTAGCTTGAAAATAGTAAAATGCAAAGAAAAGCTTTGTATCTTTATATTTCCTGATTTCTATATATTCATTCTATTTTTTGTTAACAATATTTAAGTAATCTATTACAAAAAGTATAAACATCAAAAGGATTAAATAGTTAATAGAATCAAAGCTAAATATAAACTTAAAGATCTTAACGACATTTAATGATTTTTAGGAATTCGAATTACTAGAAATCGATAACTTAAGAAATTGTAGTTAATATACAACATTTATATCGACAAAATCATTTACAAATTTAGTTTTACAAAAGGAAAAGCAACTATATTATTTCTAATTATAATATTCGAAAAGAATAAGAATATAATTTCTTTTTTTAAAGTAAAAGAATATTAGAAGAAAGTTGAATCAATTTTGTATTCGGCTATAACAATTAAAGCCAATTCAATGTTTCTTTTCTTTAAATTAAGCGAATATAGCATTAACCCTTTAAAGGATCACTTTATAGCAGCAAATTATTGTATCGTATACTTATACAAATCTTGATACTTTTTTATTTGCTATAGAGATAATTATATATCTCAAATGATAATTTTTTCAAATGCTTTTTTTGTAGATGATATAGTTACTCGAAGATCTTTTCAAAGCTATATAATTATATTGTATAATGTAAAAGGGAAAGAAGGTGAGGGATGGAAACAACAACCAAAAACAACAAAAAGAATGGCCTTCTGGGAGAGAGCAACACAACAAAAGGGGAGTAGGGGTTAGGGTCAACTAGATTGGTCATGAACAACGAAAGAGGGGAAAACAATCAGAATGATCTAGGTTATAATGGATATATATACAATCAAGAAAGAGAGTAGTAAAAAAGATAAAACTTAATAAACAAAATATAACATGGTGATTTAAGATATAGAGTAAGAGGAGTATAAGTACTTTTTATGAGAGGCAAGATTATGTGAGGGTGTTAGATCCGAATGGTCGGAGCCATTCTGCAATCTCACATTCCTCCCTACCCCATCTGTTGATCGACCTCGATCAACCAAGAACAAAAAACAAAAGAAAACCGCGAAGACAAGCCCAACCAAATCCGTATGCCAACAAGTAAGCCAATACACCCATTCCGCTATACCAACAAAATGCTCCAACAAAATCCACCGATCCAATATCCTCCAGTACCGGCTGCTATACTTTACGAATTCGCAAAATATCTTCTTGCAAATCCATTGCACCTCGAATCCATCACTTCGGCTTTAAACGCTTCGAGAACCCATAATCACTTGCCCTGCGTAGCAAGCGATTCCTTCAACGCGCGAGACGGTTTTGGTTTGCAAGTGGATCGTTATGATAACGTTTCTTCCTCAATGCGTTGTCTCTTCTTCAAAAATCCTGGATCTCCATTATCTTCAAGGGATCCATCTTAAAAACCATGGATGCTGGGGTTTGGGGAGTGTAAACGATCAAACTTTTGGCCATCGAGGGTGAAGTGGGAAGAGGCAATGAATTCTTCACTTATGGGGAGGTCGACATCTAGTTCTGATACGTGAGCTATCGTTGGGCGACCAAAGAATGAGTGTTTCCCATATGTTTTCTTTCGTCTCTCCACTTCCTTGAAAGTCTGTGCAAAGAGGGCCAAGGTATTCTTTTTCGACTCTTTGTACTACAATTTGAACTCCTTCTTCGGTTTCTGCAACAATTCCAAGGCGCTTTTCTTCACTAGCGTATCATCCCAAAACAAAATTCCCACAAATGCTTGCTCAACAGGATGCGCAAAAGGTACGTGAGCATCCACCGGAAAGTTAGACATCACAAATCTTCCCCTCTCCGATACATTCTCATTGAAGATTGGCATCAAGTCACGGTGTGATTTGAGTACCGCTGGATATGATATACCATTTTCAAGAAGGGGCAAAAGCTGATCGTTGTTGTTATATATCATAGTTGTATAAGGAACCATAGAAGCATATAAAAGCTTAGTGCCTATAGCAGCTGCACCAATCTTAACAATTGCTCCTAGGGCCAACATATCTATTGGATCTGTAATAACCTTCCAGTCCAACTCCGCATTCTTTCTTATAGCTTTGTAATCCTTGAAGTTAGTCTTGGATAACAATGATTGCCATTCTTCAGCATCAAACAATGAAGCTTTGGGGAAAGCCTTAGTTAATTCAATCGACCAAGAAGTGTTAGCTTTCTCCGCTAGAACAGAAAAAGAACGGGCTCGATGCTCAATTTCACGATCGTTGTGAAAAACAAAGGATATAGCTGCGCTACGCAAATTGCGCTTCTTCTTCGGGCCAAAAATGTTCAAAGCATTGCTATATGCAAACAAATGACTAGAATTTCCAGTCGAAGTATACTTTATTATAGGGAAAGGAATTGTTAACAAGCGATACTTCCCATTAAGTCTTTGGAAAGCTGCTCTTCGCCAAAGAGCCAAATCAGCGCGCACAATTTGTTGCATTGGAGAGAAGTAGGTTGTATGCAGGAAGCCATAATCCCTTCCCTTTCAGCGACAATGGTGTTGGTATATCTTGATCAAAGATCGAATGTTATTCTTGATCGATTCATCGAGAATGTTTGGTATCGAAGCCGAGATCCAAGCAAGTCTTATCAATAGCAGCACCCTACGAACGTTCAAACGCACAAAAGGATCTATTTCATCAAAAGAAAGCTTTTGAAAAGCCAATAAGTCAAGAGTTTATTGATGTCGAGCCTTTTTCGCAATAGCATAAAGCTTAAACCAACTATAAAACTCTCCAGAAACACGCATCTTATCGATCACATCTCTCCTCGCACAAACTTCTGCTAATTTGCCATTAAGCTCTTTCACTTTGTGACGGACAGTTTCCAAACCAAGAACATTTGCCAATTGTTGAACATAATATAAACACATATTTGGCGTACAGCGAGCAACCAGTTCAACTATTTGATACTACCCGATTCGTTTGGCGATGTATCTTTCTAACAAAGTTTGAAACTACACAAGATTGCTGTCGATGGTTGCGAGAGGACATTTGCATATTTTGGGGGTAATATACTCATCGATCTCTTGATGTTCAACAACATGATTGCTAGGCCTAGTAAGAGTCCAATGATGAACTATTATGGCGTCCATCAAGCTTGCTTTGCGATTAGCTTTCTTAGCTGGAATATCAATACCCAAGTATTCCCAAACCATTATATTGTGATCTGTTAACTCAATAAGAATATCCAAATCCACATTTTCAATCTCGAATACAGGTATAGATCGAAAAGATGTTTCCAACCGGTATTATTCATTATCAGCATTTAATAAACCATACTCATTGTAAAGAAGGCTTAAGTCTTTGGTTTTCTTATTAATCCATTCCACTCTACTCTTCTTCTTCGATACAACCAAAACAACTTCTTTGAACTTAGAAAGCATAACCTATCGATTAATGCAACGTCCTTGTTTTCGTACTTCTAACAACCGGCGCACCAGTTTACCATTAACATTGTTGATTGTATCGTCAAGTCCGAAAGTCCTAGCAATGGCATGTAAATCTTCAACAAACCGAGAACCCTATTTGAAGATAAGCGATGAAGCCAAAGATCTACCAATAGGAAATTTTGCCCAATAATCCATAATGTTGCCTAAGTATTCTTCACGCTTGCGTCGAGCATCCTCCACCTTTCTGATAGCAACCATATTATCCTTTAAGTAATCTTTTTGAGAAATATTAGCAGCAAGCCACACTTTATCCCGGATCATGTTGGTTACCGATTCATTCATAACTTTTTCAAACTTATGTTGCAGAGTCAGTACGAAATGATTGAAAGAAGTGTATACGCCATATTGCAATTCAACAAGTCGGTTTCTGCACCACTCCAGAATCTGCGAAGGGTGACTGAATTTTTCCGTGTGCCATACTTCAGCAACGGTCAAGGGGGCTGCAAGTCGTTGATCGGCTTCATCGCGCTCAATCTCCTCAATTGGCGAAGATCTTGGCTCATCCATTGTGAAAAACAAAGGGTGTAACAAAAGTGAGAAATTGTGATATCAAAGGGCAAAGGGATACAGAAGATCTGGTACAAAAGCGTAGAGAATCTTGTAAAGAAAATGAGATTTATAAGTACAAAAAAGGCTGAAGAATCAATAGATTGATAGGAAAAACAATTGTTTGAAAGCAAAAGAATCAGTATCGAAGTTAAAGAGTTGTAAACTTGGTGATACAAAAGGGTGTGAAGATCGAGGTATAGTACATGAAAAAGGTTATTGTTGTTGAAGGAAAGGATTGAAGGGGAGGGGAAAAAAAGGTATTGATATAACAAGGAAACAAATTAAACGAAGGTAACGCGTGATATAAACAATCAACAAAGGAAAACAAATGACCTGATACAAACAGAAGGAAGTGGAAATCACCTTGTCAGCGGGGTAATTGCCTCATTTACCAGTGAATGATATTGTTTTTGATGACAAATGACTCATTCACTTGAAGTGAAGTAACAGATCACAAGTGGCTTCAGACGACAGCAACGAAGATTTGGTCAACCTATCGGACGACAACATGGAAGATTTGGTCAACCTATCGGACGATAACATAAGCTGACACCCTTGATAAAGCTGGACTCTAAGGCTGGGGCCCTACATCAAATTCGGGGAGTTCAAGATCTTGTTCATGCAGATTTTGATCTGCGAAAAGGGATTTCGATAGCCAGATTAGGTTGGCGAAGCAATTGACTCTTTCCAGATAACGGATTATTATTTGCTAACTGATTTGTACTCTCCAGAGTTTGTCCAATGAGTCTCTCAGACAAGGGAACCAAAGCTTCCAAAGGATCTTCAATTTCCAAGTCGTCATTTTCAACCTTGTCCGGCTCTATCGGAACAGCCATATTGTCACACTGAATGAACTTTTTGAGTTTGTTGCCTGTATAAGTTCCACGCAAACAAATTCCATCCAACTCCTCCAAGATATAAATGCCTTTATCTATATTTGCTTCTGCTACTCGGTAAGGTCCAAACCATCGATATGCAAGTTTTTGCTTTCTTAACATGCTGATCTTGCTTAATAGATCATTGTATAGAACCATATCGCCTTGTTTGATGTTCTTTTTCGTTGCATTGTGATCTTTGTTAAAGCGTTCTTTCTCATCGAATCGATAACGTTTCTTGCGCAATACAGCTTCCCGAATATCCTCATCCCTCATCTCAAATTGGCGCATGCGAACAACCAACAAATCGGATCTCGTCTTCACAGTATCCCAGTCTAGAACTCTCTACGTGCAGTATTTGGTCTCGATTAATAGAACAGGATGCCGACCATAAATCATATAAAAAGGGGTAAAGTTGATAGGCTTATAAATAGTAACCCTGTCAACCATCAAAATAGCGTCTAAATACTGAAGCCATTTTCCTTTCCCTCCCGTTGCTTTGGCTAAGCCATTCTCCAATGACTAATATCCACGTTCCACTGCTCCGTTTGCTTTCGAGTTGTATACTGAGATCTGGATCTTGTTGATTCTGTACTTTGCCGCAAAATATTCCACACAATCTTTGTTCTCAGGCCCTCCATCCATAACAACTTTTCCAAATATACTATATCAACAAACAATATTCCAAAGAAACAATGCAACATTTTTCGAGTTGGCAGCGCGCAAAGGCTTTGCTTTGACCCATCCAGAAAGATCATTACGCAGAACCACCAAATACTTGTAACCGTTGTTAGCAAGCATATAGATAACATTTAGACTGTATTTGGCCCAACATATGCTGACCCAAATCGGATGTAACGGCTTTTCCTTGAGATCTGACTTGCGAAATTGACAATTAGGACAAGCTTTGACAAACGCTTTAACTTTTTGAAACATATTTGTCCAATGATATAGTTGATGAACCTTGTTGAATGTGCTTTCCACTCCTTTGTGATCATATGCATCATGCAAATGAGAAATCAATTCCAGGCGTTCATTCTTGTCATCAATGACTCGTCAGTGAGGCACATTCTTTAACCCATTCTTGAACAAACATTTATCCCATACGCTAAATCCCAAAGCTCTCTTCTTGAACTTTCCAAAATCTGATGTCGTCATGCCTGCTGACTTCTGTAGAGTTGACAAATAGAAGGCGATTTTCCGACTATCTTCCGAGTACCCGTCGCGTAATGCAATACTTTGCGAATTCGTAAAGTTTCGCGAGTCACCTACTGCCACGACGTTATTAAGCTCTTCAGCGATCCAGTCATCAATATCCACTTCATCTTCAAGAGGGTCAAAAGAACTTCGAGGTCGTCTTGATAGTCCGTCGACAGCAGTATGTGATGTTCCCTTGACATGTCTGACCTTAAAGTCGAACAATCGAATCCAAGCGATCCATCTTGTAACCAGAGCTCCAGGTAAATCAGTAGCAGCACGATTGAGTTGTGCAACCAAAACTTTAGCATCAGTCTCGAGAATGAAATGCGTACCGTAAAAATCAAATCTAAACTTTCGCAAAGCTTTCAGAATACCACGACATTCTCTTTTAGTTGCATCGTAGTTCCTTTCAACAACATTCCATATTCCACTCTCAAAACGAACCATCGTTCTTTTTCCATTGAGCATCTGACCCAAATGAGCGCCCCATCCCTCAAGACTAGCGTCAACACTGCAGACAATATCACCAACCTCTTTCGGATCACCGTACCGCAAAGGCATAAGAGCAGGAGCGTGGGTTAAAGCATGCTTTAGAGAATCCATAGCAAGTTGCTCTAGCTCTGTCCAAATAAACTCCGCACCTTTCTTCAACAATCGATACAGAGGATCTGCCTTCTTAGCGAAGTTCTCCACCCAGATCCGAAAGAAAACACAGACTCCAAGAAACATCCGAATGTCATGCTCATTGAGTGGTGTAGGCCAATCGACAATCTTCTGGATTTTTGCATTTGCAGGAGTTCGCCCATCAGCACCACAGACGTAACCAACAATCTGGATTCCATTCATGCACCATTCTGATTTAGCTCCAACTGAACAACCCGCTCTCTCTAATCGTTCAAGCGTTTTGTCAATGGACTGAATATGCTCGAGGACGAAGCGTCTAACTCCATCTTCGACTTCCTCCATGTTGTAATCACTCAATGGACCCTTGATCCCAATATCATCTAGGAAAGGCAATGCTATAGTTGGCGAAAGATTGCCCAAGATTTTCAGAACAATCCTGCAAAACTGAGCCACCGAGTTTGTCGCTCCCTGTGGAAGAGTTGTCTGTCGCAACAAGCCAAGCGGAGTTTGAAATGCAGTCATATCCCTACTCTCTTTTGCCAAAGGAACTTGATCATAACCAGAAAAGAAATCGACCAAAAAAGCAATCATACACCCCGCAAAATTTTCAGCGAAGGTATTTACATCAAATAGAAGATTAGCATCCTGGACTATGATTTTGTTTAATTTGATAACAACATTGATAATTCTGTAAATGCCAAAAGTCTTTTTCTTAACCAGAAACCATGGGTTTTTGTATAGCCCTTCGCAATACTCGAATATTCTTTAATCAATGCGATCTTGAAGTATTTTAGAGATTGTTTGCACCAAAGCTTTTGGAATCGGGAAACCTACTGTTTGCCATACTGTATGCGGAATTGTATTGATCTTCTGGGGAAACGTAACATCAGATTGCACCTTACCAGTATGAGTCCAGTCAAATGCTAAAGCACCTTCGCGGTTCAAAAGATACGACAGCAATAGATCTCTTTCTTGTTCGGTAAATATGTCTCTATGCTTGATTTTCTTCATGTGTTCAGGAGTTAATCGGTATCCTTCAGGCTCATTGTTGAATCTTGGTATCAAATACTTTTTTTATCTGCCAGTAGGTTCTTGATAAGGGAACATTTTCCTGTGACGTTCAAGCCAATCTGCCAATCCTCCGGGACCTTCTCCATTTATATTCGTAGGAACATTGGATGGTCGAACTTTGTTGGCTTTGTTCTTGTACAGAGTATTGACAGGAAATGGAAGGTCCTTTCGGAAATCCTCTACCGATGCTTTAATCACTGGATACACAAGTTGTGCAGTGACTCGATGATACTTATAGGTAGGCTTATCATCGTCTCCGAAGGCGACCAAATGTCCAATATATTCTGGTTCATCAACATATAAATCTCGCGGATCTAGAAGTAGAATACAATCTTCGATTGGTTCCAGATAGATCAACACTTTTTCCAACTATTCACAAAGTTTTGGGCTTAACAACTCGTAATATTTGTCAAATGCCATCTACTTCTCCAAAAGTTCTACTTCTCGAGGGGGATTTAACACAAGATTATCGATATATTGCCCGTTGGATATGCCGGAATCTAGTTTTCCTCACTAACGTCGGAGAAATGTTTATCGTAGGCCACTTACAACGCTTGACCGCCACACCAAACATTTGCACGATATTCACCATTGTTATCGGTAATCGCAATGTACTATGAACTATGCTAGTAATTAAATGTGACTTCGCCGGCAATAAACTATGGTATATTCAATAGAAGTTTGTTTCAAGTATTTTTCATTATGTAGATACTGACCATGTTCGTGATTCCTCCGAAAGAAACTTTGACATTTCTGCAGATGCCCATAAGTTTCGATTTAACCATATCTATACCAACAACACTCATATTCACCGGGCTCATCGGGAAATTCAGTGCTATATATAGTTTATTATTCATCATGTTGATGATAGAACCATTGTTGGGGATGGCTTCGATTGGGCTTTGGTTATTTAACAGAATCTTAACCACCGGCAGTTTTTCACGATCCCGATCCGTTTCCGAAATGTATGCAACCTGATTGTACACCTTCCTCTAATAGTTTAGCAAAACAGCAGAAATTGCATTTACTTGTGCCAGGGGGTTGTATTCAAACGTGTTATAATAATTGATTTGTGCTTCAGCAGACTTTTGGTTTTGAGTCATAGCAGTATAGGATTCCAAAGTAGCAGATGATATGTTGTTAACAGCTTCGAGAAGTTCTGGTGTCAATGCTTTGGGTCTTAATAGATCATCAATTTTGGTCGATTATCTCTTCCAAAGTTCGGGTATTGTTTTGAGCAGGAAGCCGATAGGAATGGGAACTTCAATCCCGAGGATCAAATGTTCAGTTTGCTCAATTGTGCTATAACCGTTGGTCATGACCAAAAGGACAAGTTTTCTTCTTGGCTTCTTAGAAACAACTTTCTCAATGACGATCGGCGGATCCATTCTTGCAGAGTCTTAACCACTCGGAGGCGCATCACTCATTGTAGAGTCCAGAGTATTGAATATAGAAAACCCAGTTACTTGAGCTTTCGCAGAGGTAAAAGCAACAAGTTTTGAAACCATATCTTCGGGTTTTCGCTTTAAAATGGAAATGATTTTTCCTGCCTTATCTTTACTAATGTATTGTTCAAATTGCAATGTAGCAGGTTTAAACTAAATAGCAACATTAATGTATTCCAGGATAAAACCATCTGAGCGAGAAGTAGAGGATGAAATCGAGTTAATATTGTTAAAGAAATAAACACCATTATTAACGATCTCAATGATATTAATACGTTCAACCAACTTTGAATTTGAGTTGTCCTCTTTATCCCATCTATTCATCTTTATATTGGCCGATACAAAATATGCTAAAGGATTTATGTTCTTGTTATGAAAGATTTGAGATAGTTCTGCTTAATTCTGATTCTTCCTTCAACACATAACACCAAATCTATTGAAAATGATCCATCCTTTTATACAATGCTTTTTGAAAACTGAATAATCTTTCTTCATAGTATGGCTTTTGTCTCCAGGCCATACATTTTGACAATAGAAGTAAGACTTGTTATAAGCTACATTAACCTCTACTACTTCATCATTATCAAAAACATCAACAAAGCTGGAAAAAGCCATAGACTTTTCCGCAGTGACAGGTTTGACTAGGGGTGCAATGCTTTTGGCAATAAACATCTCGAATGCTTTGGTTAGCGAACTTATTTTATCATTATAGTCCTTAGAAGATGCAGACTTTTTCTTTTTAGGCTTTCCCACAACCTTTATAGTGGTATTAGCTATCTCAACATCAATCTTCCTCAACCAAGCTTTCTCTTCAAAGTTTTTATTATAGTCTAACAAATCCGCATACTTTATGTAAACCGTATAAATCGGGGCCCAAGTTAAAATGTAACGTTCCTTCAATAAACTACCAGTCTTGTCGGCGAACCTCAATCTCAATCAAATACTCAAACTTTCCAAAAACAAAAAGGCGACGGTTTCAGTAGTAATCTTTTTTTCCGCCATAAGCCGAGTTGCAATAAGGTTGTAGCTTCGGCCATAGGTCAACATATCTTCGAGGTCATGCTTTTCCTTTGCGCTATACTTAAACGCCAGAGCTTGCAAATAGTTTTGGCTATACCTCAGTCGAAAGATGTCTCGTGCAGCATGCTCCGCTAGAAATGTAAGCTTGAAAATCTTTTTCCAATTCCAACCAGATGATTTGTATTCATTCATAACCTTCACACCAAATCGAAAATTATACTCCATCTGCTTGGGAATTCGATAACGGAACTTTTCCTCAATCATGCTATACTCTCGCTTAAAATCCTCCATGGCTTTGCACCACTCCGTTACATTGGTACCATCGAACCATAGCATTCCTTCCTTCTCCGCGAATAGTAGACTCCTTTTGTTGAACTTCACAAGAGCCCCGACAAGCTTTTTGACATCATTCTTGTTGAGCATAAGAGCATCCTCATTTTGCTCAGAGTCTTCCTCAAAATCGGACCTGACCTCAGAAGGAACAATGACTTCAGGCTTTGCCTTCGCAGGTTGCTTGCCTTTGGCATTATAGCGCTTGCCTCTACGAGGCTTCGGTTTGCCAGAGGGGCCAGATTGCTCGCTGTTGATAAACCCATCAGTCTTTTCGACCTTAGGATCTCTGAAGGCTATTGTATCGAACGCAGATACGCTGGGACCATTGGTAGGTTCGGAAGACATAGTTGATCGATAAAGTATTGTAGCTTAAACAATTGAATTGTATAAAATGTAAGTGTAGTATAATTGAAATGTAAATTTTTCGGTAACGTAAATAAAATAATGAAGGAGTGATAAGAATAATATAAACAAAAGGAAAACAAATCTTTGGTAATGAATGAAAAATTTTGACAGCGATAGAATCCCTGTTCACTTCGGCGTTGATATTTTACAAATTCGTAAAGTATTATCGTATGTATCTACCAACGCTGAAGTGTAGTACGTCGATCGCAACTTGGTTCACACAAATCAATCAAAACAACGCTAAATCAATCAGGTAAACAATCAAAACATGCTTAGATCCTTCCTGAAGGCTTGGTATTTACCATACCCAGACCTAAAATAAAATTTTTACGATCACGCCGAAATTCATTGTTGCCTATCGTCCCATAAAGTCCATTCACTTCATATACTAGTCCTTAGCATTCTAGTTATAAATGCTCAATCGAGTCAAAACACAACCAAACCGACTCAATAATTATTTAAAATTCCGGCAGATCGTGCTCTTCCTTTTCCAATTTGACTTTTAAATAGTGAATTTAAAGATACAAAGCCATTCAAAGGCTTTTCAGTATTAGCAATAAGGGCTATGTGGACAATATGTGTTGAATTTTTCGGGCTATGAACTGTAAAATAGGTTTGGTATACGACTTATAAACCAAATCGTTGAATAAAGAAAACTATTGTTTTTGGTAGTGATTATCAGTCCTACAATCATTTCGCATTATTGTTCAATTTGTGATACAAACGCTGTCAAATCTTATCTCTATCGTTGTCACATTTAAGTGGTCGATATCGGACGAGAATACAGCTACCTGCGATTTGGGTTCCCTCCCTCCGAGGTATAATCCATTCTGCTGTCTTTGCTTTCTCTTTATCCCTATCGAAGGATACAATTCCGTACCATCATTGTCCGTAGTTTCTCCGTTAACTTTTCCGATACTTTGGATTCCCCACGAAGTACTCCGGTATACCGAAAGAAACTCAAGGTTGCACATTGCTTTTATAAATAACTAACTTTGGATAAACTTTTGTCCCTACGTAAATCACCAATGTAAAAGGGAAAGAAGGTGAGGGGTGGAAACAACAATCAAAAACAACAAAAAGAATGGCTTTCTGAAAAAAAGCAATACAATAAGAGGGGAGTAAGGGTTAGGGTCAACTAGATTGGTCATGGACAACGAAGGAGGGGAGGATAATTAGAATGATCTAGATCATAATGGACATATACACAATCAAGAAAGGGAATGGTAAAGAAGATAAAACTTAGTAAACAAAACATAACATAGTAATCTAAGATATAGAGTGAAAGGAGTATAAGTACTCCTTATAAGAGGCGAGGTCACGTGAAGGTGTTAGGTCCGAATGGTCGGAGCCATTCTGCAGTCTCACAATAATAATGCTATTATATGAAAAGCTATAAGATAAGATATAATTACTATTTCGATTATAAAGGTAGAACTTTTAGGTATAGAAAAATCAATCAAAGAAGTAATAACAATATTAAAGCTTTTAAAGGAGATTAAAGTATTAATAAAAAAGTCTATTAATATCTTTTGCAATAATATTTAAACGATCCGATTAATAATTGATAAAAACGAAAGAATTTCTATTAAACTTAAGCATATGGATATTTAGAATATATAACTTCGTTAAGAATATGCTAATAAGCGATTTTTAATCATGTATTTATTAATTGCCGATATACCAACAAATAGACTTATTAAGAATCTTACTAAGCAAAAGTTTAAACACTTTGTTAAACTAATTAATATACAAAATACTAAAGATCGAATTATAAAGATTATCGAATGATTAGGAATTACGTAGTATTCAGATCACAATTAATGTAATCAACAAAAAATTAATATTACAATACTCCCTTCATACCCCATTACTCTATACTTTATTCTTTACCCTACTATCCAAAAGAAGCTTATTTACAAGCAACCTTTTCATTATTATTATTTATCTTCTTCTTCTTTCTTTTTCTCTTTATCTTTACTGCCGCGAAATAATCCTTCGAAGTATACTCGCTTTCAAAGAAATCCGCTTTCAATGTAAATATACCCCGCGCCAACTCCGAAACTATTTAAGGATCGATATACTTCAAAATATTTCAAAAAACAATTTGGAAACGCTTTATTTTCTATAATCATATAATTAACGATTATAATATAAAACGAAAAAGGAATATTATATCTTTTTGTTATTATTAGTTTTTGTAACCAAAAAATCATTCGTTATTATATACAAATGTATTGGCAAAAGCCAATATATATACATAAAGCATCGATAACATTAAACTTTTTGGGAATCCGCGTTTTTATAATAGATTTTATCTTTTTGCTTAGCGATTAACGATTTTATATATTATATATACAAATAAAGATTCTTTGGCTTTTTAAACCGAATTTTTTTGGCGAGGGTATAGAAAGCTATTGTAGAAGGAGTAATAAAAGTGAAAGATATTACTTTAGATTCTTTATTATTTAATTTATCATTATATTTAATCTTTGAAAGGTTAGAATTAAGATCCTTATTAGAATTCTATAAAATGTAAATAATGTATTGCTAAAGTGATTATAATCTTTACTTTACAATGGAGTAAGGAATCTTTATCTTTATCTTTATTTTGATCTTTATCTTTATCCTTATTGTTATCTTCGCTAAAGGAACCGGTTTGGGAAGGATGGAAGGGGAAGGAATTGAAGGAGTAGGAAGAAGGGGAACGAAAAAGCGAAAAGCGGCGGTAAAGGCGTTTAGAAAAAAGAATGAAAATGCGAAAGAGGGGTTTTGAGGGTAAACAAAGGGCAAAAGGATCAAAAGAAAAAATAAAAGAAACAAAAGGAGAAGATGGAAAAGCAAAAGCAAAAGTAAGAGAAGCAAAAGCGATGCAATGGCGAAAGGCAGTTAATGCTTCCCAAGTATAGGAAAGGTTTCTGGTTTGAGAGTTGTAATTATAGTGAAGTATATTGATAGTGTTATTGTTAATGGTATTGTTATTGGTATAATTATTGTTGTTGTTGCGGTTGCTAATACTTATCCTTAAAAAATCGAAGGATTAAAGGATCAAAGCTACAATTAAATACCTATGCGATGGGAATTACAACAAAACAATAATACGCTACAAAACGATCAAATCTAACAAATACATAATGAATCCCTTTAATTATAATTATTGCTGCATATTGGATTGATAATTCAAGCATTTATGGAATTATATGGAATTATATTTATTCAATTATTTGTAAAGGAAATTGTATATACGTTATTAGTTTATTTTTCGTTTGTTTGTTTATTTTAAAGTATTACACAACGCGTAGTATAGATTCACTTATTTTTTGTTTGCTTTGTAGTTAGATTATATGCGAAGTATATGATCTGGGGGGTGTATCACGCTAAATGCGTGGTACGCATGTGTTTATTGAAGCATATGCTTTGTCGAAACATATATTTGCCAAACATAACGATCTTAAGGATCTTTTAGCAATAGGGGCATAAGTTTACTAATCTTTTTGGGATTGTTGAGATTAGAATTATTGAAAGCTTTTAGCTTTTATTTTAATAGATATATAAAAGTATTAATCGCTTATTGATCTACAAAGCTAAAAGCAATATAATGCATTATTCTACTGTAAAAGGGAAGAAGGTGAGGGGTGGAAACAACAACCAAAAACAACAAAAAGAATGGCCTTCTGGGAGAGAGCAACACAACAAGAGGGGAGTAGGGGCTAGGGTCAGCTAGAACGGTCATGGACGACGGAGGAGGGAGGACAATCAGGATGGACAGTCTAGGTCATAAGGGACATATATACAATCAAGAAAGGGGGTGGTAAGGGAGATAAAACTCAGTAAACAAAACATAATATGATGATCTAAGATATAGAGTGAGAGGAGTATAAATACTCCTTATGAGAGGCGAGGTCACGTGAGGGTGTTAGGTTCGAATGGTCGGAGCCATTCTGCAGTCTCACACTACAAGGATCCAAATCTTGTATACGAGAATACAATGATTTATACCGATATTATAGATTAAAGTATTGTAGATCCTTATGATTACAAAGCTATACAATGATTACGTATTATCACGTATAATCATTTATATGTAATATATAAGAAGTGAATGGATCTTGTATTTAAAAGAACAAACAACAATATAATTATTGTTTTATATCTATACCTTTATCTCTTCCTGATATTACTTCATTATATATTCGTAGCTATTCTCCGTGATACTTTTCCATAAACATTTAGTTGTTGTATCTAATTGGTAAAATTATAAAAAATGAAATCTTTACAACTTTTTCGATAATAAGTCTAAATAAAGCATTCGACTTTACAATCGGAATTGAGACTAGGATTTCAGATTTGTCGCGAATAATTAAAGTGTCTTTTTGATAATCCTTAATTGCTTTTATACAATAAAGCCAATTTCTAAACAAAAGTATATTATAAATATTATTATTCTCAAACATTATAGTTTGAATATATATTCGAATTTTGCTAATTATAACCTTAACAACCATATAACTTTGTATTTCGATATATTAATTATTTGCAACCTTAAAAAACCATCCTTCTTCGAACAACAAAATTTGAAGATTTAGTTTAAAGATTATGCTTAAAGAGATCAATTCAATTATTGCTCTTTTATTAATTAAAACTTTAGTAAACAAAACTCTGTTTAAATACATTGCAATAAAGAAATTCTTAGTAATATCTAAATCTTTCAACCCTTTGTTTAAGATTTTCGGCGTTGATCTTATTGTAATGATTACTATAACTAATAAACATTATTGATCTTTTCTAAACGAATTAACGCTTTATAAATATTTGGTTAATTAACCTCATTATTAAAGCAATCGATCTAAGAATTAAATACTTTTTATAGTAACGTTTATATTGCACAAAAATTCGCCGAAATCGAAGCGTAGAATATCTTTCTCCTTTATAATCTTAATAGAAACGGAATTTTTAGGCTTTTGAATAGTTCAAGCAATTTTGGTTTAGTTTTTGCAAATATTGCTTAGCTTTTTGATGATACCCAATTTAGTTTTTGCGAAATAATAAGCTAGTAAAAAAATTGGCTTAAGTTTCGTATCGCAATTCGTTTAGTAATGTTTTTGAATAAAGGATTAAATATTGAAGTACATCAACGTATATTAGAGAATTTGCGCAAATTCATTCGTTAAAATAAAATGCTCGTCCTCAACTTCGATTATATAAAAGGATAACTTTGCTATAGAAATTGTTTTTTGAGTATATTTAATATGGTTAAAAACCATTCCCGTTTTTTTATATATAATTCTAGCTGCTTAAGCACAAATTTCGAAGCAATAACCTTTGAAGCGTATAATTGGTATAACATTGAGGTGCATTAATGCGTATTAGAGTATTTGCACAGGCTTATTTGTTGAAGTGATATGCTCATCCTCAATTTCGATTATATAAAGGAACAACTTTGCTATAAGAATTGTTTTTTGAGTATCCTTCGCGTAATTAAAAACCATTCTCATCTTTTTATATATGATTTCAATCGTTTGAACGCAAATATCAAAGCGAGGATCTTCAAAGCGTATAATTAGTATAACGTTGCGAAAAGTAGTATTTGAAGATATTATTACTATAAATATACTTTATTAAAGCATCACAAACAAAATTATATAGGATTTATTTAGGTTCAATAGCTTGTTTAACGATCCTTATTTAGAAAGGTTTTTCGCTAAGTTTTGCAATATTTATAGGTTCCATTTGGCCGGGTTGAATAAAACCAATTCAACCAAATAAACCATTATTGATTAAGGTTAAATATATCCTTCATTGTAACTATAAAAAGGAATGGTTTGGAATTATAAAGCTTTAACATTATTAACCTTAGTTTTGTTCTTTTAATATATTTGAACGGACATTTGCGGATATAAGCATATAAAGGAAATATGATCGATCTTTATACAATTATAACAAATCGCTTTTGTCATATACAAAGCGGGTTTTACATTAAACAGATTAGTTAATATCGCCAATTGAATAATAAGGTTATAAAAGAATAAAGCAAATTGATTTAATAAAATTATTGTGGAGAAGATTGATTGAAACTTTTTTAAAACTTTGAGAAATTTGAAATTGAGCTTGCTTTGATTAATTTCCTATAATTCTTCTGAGTTTTCTTAAATGGTTTATTTATCGAAAATGCTTGGTTTACCAATTAATATTGTAGTAGCGATAATAGCTAAATAAATATCTTTGAATATAACCTCTTTTTTAAATTGACTTTCGGTATTAAATTTCTTTGTTTGCGTTAAATAGTTTTGAATGCGATATTGGAATTTCATTTCTTTTATTCCTTCTAATATATATCGGATTAAATTAAGATATAATTCCTTAAGGCTTGCTTCGTTCAATTTGGTAATATAAACAAAATATTAAGTAATTGATTCAATTTCGCCTTGTTTTATAATATAGATTTGTTATTGAATACAATAATTAGTATCGAAATCTTTTTCTTTTTCGCCAAATCGAATAACAAAAGCAATTTTGAAATCAATTTAGTTTAATTAAGTTAATTTACTTTGGTTAAGATACTAATCTTTTGTTTTGTTTTTTATATTTAAACAGAATACAACTTTCAAAAACTTATCTCCGATAGATCCTACAAAGACTTCCAAATCCTTAAAATACTTATCAACGTTTTTACCCTTTTTGCTATAAAAAATAGGCTAAACAATAGTCCAATTTATATTAGCGATCGGTATAAAAAAAAGTATATTAATAAAGTTTCTCAACGATATAATAGGGTTTTCTATTTTAGTTTTCGATATAAACAATTTGGAAATATATTTGATTAGATTTATAAAAGTTGATTCGTAATAAAGGTTTTGAAAAGTTAGTATAAATTAGATTATAATCAACGAAAAAGATAAAAAGTTTAATAAATATTGAATAAAAAGAAACATTTAAAGAAATAAAGGAAAAAATGCTTCAAATATTAATATTCCGATCGATATAAAAATAAAAGCTAATAGGTTTGTTGATATATAAAATATTCTTTTTTGATTGGATATTGTTTTTTCCGAAAATGGCAAAAGTTTGTAAAAAGGGTTATTTGAAGAATATATATACTCAGATTCAAAAATCAATATTTGAAAGAATTCGACAAAATTCGCTAAATATTTGGCTAGTATTCGATAAACCAAAAAGATCGAAAGAATTCGCAAAGCTTATCGAATAAATAAAAGGAAAAGGGAAATAAAAACAAAGCCAATACCAAATGCAGCATTAATCTAATATACGCAATTAAGCATCATACCCAACTCGCAGAAATTATTTAAATAACAACGAAAAACAATAAAAAAAACAATCAAAAAAAAATGGAAAAAGATTATAATACACAGCACAAAAACAATCCCGGATTAAGCCTCTATAAAAAGATGAATATATTCGTTTTAATTGAATATATATGTATTGTACGCGGCATAAAGATCAACTTTATGTTGATCGCTACCTAATAAATACTAGTAACGTCTTATGGACTAATGACTAAGCTAGATCACGTGTGATACCCTCTCCACAATACGGATGTCTACTCGGAAGGTTATATGTTTCAAGATTTGGTAGAACCCCGCTTATAAGCGAACATCTCAACCGGTGAACCTTCCGAATTTACCAATTCTCCTATGCTCCATCGATTGCAACAGATAAGTACAGCCAGTAGCCAGGGGAGTCCATTTTTACTATGGTAATTTGTACGAAGAAGTATCTGGAAGGAGTGGTGAAATGTACTCCCTTCAATAAGTCCCCTACCCCACATTCGGGCCACCCCCCCATTTGGGCCACCATTTCACA